>PVJX010027056.1:0-16510 GCA_004027295.1 Dolichotis patagonum | reverse complement strand
TAGTAATTCAATAAAGTGAGCTCATCTTCACAGCTTTCTCTGCCCCTGCCTCTGTTCACAACTACTTGTGTCTGCAGCCTCCACTTACGGTCTCCTAACTATGTCTTTTTTCTACAGAGTTCGAGGAAGGGCTGCTGGACCGGTGCCCAGCCCCAGGACCCCATCCTGCACTGGTGGAGGGTCGCAGAAGCAGTGTGAAGGTGGAAGCTGAGGCCAGTAGGCAGTGAGGGTGGACTGGTGTTCTCAGACCCAGGGCCCAGACAGACGTCTGGCTCACACAGACGCCTCACTCTCTACCCTTGGAATCTAGTCACCGCCCTGATCCTTCTGCTGCCCTTCTCCTGCATCCCCACCTGCTCCATGGACACAGGACTATGGGGCTTCAAGCAATAATGAGCAGGGGCCTGGCAAGAGGACACAAGAAGGGTGCGTGGTGCCCCCTCACCCCCGCCCAGAACAGGGGGCAAGGACTCTGCCTCTGGGTAGCTGGGGCTCCCCTCCCTCTCACAACCCACTCCCATTCTCTCTAGGTGGCCACCAGTGATGTGAGCAGTCACTCAGTTTGGACATGGGGGCAGGGGGATTTCCATGGGAAGGTCCAGCAGCTGCAAATGGCAACATTTCTCCCCAGAACTGAGGGTCTGGGAACACTGGACCTTCCCTCCCTGTCGGCGTTTTTGTCTTCTAGCTTGTTTCTTTAATTTAATGAGTGCTGCAGTTTGCCCACATATCCCCCTTTCTGCCCCAAGTCCTCAGCAATTCTTTCCTCCTGCCCTCTGGGGGAGGAGGATAGCGGGTCTCTTGTTAACCCCTCAGAGGCCTGGGTTGGACTCAGGGTCTCTCCAGATGGGACCGGACCACAGCACCTGTCCAAGCACTTAGAGCATCTTTCTTTTCAGATCGTGTACAGTAGATTATTTATTTTGTTATTTTGGAATAAAATTTATTTTATGGCTTAGGATCCATGATCCCCCACTAAGAGGGGAAATGGTTGGCATAGGGTGGGGGAAGTGGAAGGAAGCTGGCAATGGATGGCAAACTAAAAGAGAAGCAGTGGCAAGAGCCCCCAACACCTAGAGGGCCACACAGTGAAGCCTGGATGTCACTCTCACCTACTGACTCTGAGCAACACTGGGGGTAAGGAATCACCAAAACCATAGTCATGTAGATGTCACTGCTACATAGATCCACCTATGTATGATCACATTCAAAACAACATCTGGGTTAGCATGTGTCAGAGGCTACCATATTTGCTGTGTACCATGCAGTGTCTCATTTCCAAATGTGTGCTATCACAGGTGAAAGCAAATAGGCACATGTTGTATATAGTCCTAACAAATGTCACCTCTACACGTCAGTAGGTCTGAGTATACACGTTTTCACACAGCTACACACTAAAGAAGCTCAGCCATTGTACTTCTCCACATTGTCAGCTGTGTACCAATCCTGCATCTGACAAGATTCTGAGCCTGGGGGGAATTTACATTTTGTTAATCTGACCAAAATCCCTAGCAGTAACCATATCCAGACTTCTCACACAGGCTCCCCTATGCTGCTTCCCTGTGCATCCAGAGCTGGCACCCAGGTCCCCACTCTTGTCTCTGGTTTCTAGTGCAAATGTGTGTATATATCTGCATGTATCTCCCAGGCTTTGGCTCTGAGTGAATGGAGAAGCCTTCCGTGCCCTAACCTGAGCTCTAGCCTAGCTACCCTTTTCTCAGCCTCAGCCTCCGTGGGCAGCAGTGTGTGTGCTGCAGGAGCAGGAATGGTAGGGCGTGCCTCAACTCGGAGCCCAGACTTCCAGTGGTGTAAGAGAGGGGACAGTGGTGTGTGGTAGGAAGGAAGAAAGGAACAGAATGGCTCTCCCCACCAAATACTCCCCTGGCAAAGTATTTTCCTCCTGGAGCAGCTAGGGGTGGCAGGCACCTCTGTGAGCAGATATCTGGAGCAGATCCATGGAGACGGGAGCTGTCACTGGGCTCGCCCTCCAGCTGGGATCACCAACTGGGGTTGGCTCTTAGGTCCAGGTGGGACATAGAGATCCCAGATTGCCCATAGTGGGAGGGTTGTAGGAGTTGCTGGGCTCCCAAGGACCCTCCCCCAGCCTCCCCTTGGCCTTCTAGGAGAAGCTTAGTGAGGTCTTGTTCAGTGGGAGGCAGCAGGACAGGGAACATGTCTTCATCAACCCTGCAAGGAGAAAAGGGAGAAGCAATAAAGTAGCCACAGCACCCATTCCCTCAGCTGCCAGCTGGCCTCCACCTTGAGGCCACCACTCACCAAGTGCCCTGGTGGTATCTTCCCACTGGCTGGTTTAGGCAGCTGTCTTCATCCATGGTCACGTCTACAGCGTGCTCCTGAGACTGGCATGGCAACAGGCCTCTGGCAGTGTACAGAAAAGGAAATGAGGGAGGGGGGTGAGGCCAGGAAAGAATGGAAAGCAGGGAGTTCAGAGGGGCTTTTTCTTTCACTCACTGGGGATGAGGCTGGTCAAAAGGCAGGTTTATCTGGCTTAGCCGAGGGGGCATCTGCAGGTGAGGCCTGGAAGCAGGAAGAAGGAAACAGTGAAGAGGAATGAAGCCTGGACAAAGTGAGGGTGTTACAGTCAAGGCCCCTGAGTGAGGAAGCAGGCTGCCGTGCCCTATCCTGACTTAGCTGCTCTTGGAGTGCATAGCCTGAGATAGGTCATTTCTGTGCTCAGAGCACAGTCTTCTCACCTGTGAAATGGTGTGGATGGATTAGCCAAATTCCTGTCTCTTTGGACTCTGAACATCGGTATCTATAATACCTCCAGTCCTCATCTCTACCTCAGTTTTGGGGAAGGCAGATGCTGTGCCTCCACTAAGTTTATAAGCAGGAAGCATTACTTGGGGAAGAAAGATGTCTAGGCCAAATAGATGAACACATAAAAGTCAACACAGCAGCTGAAGGTGCCACTCAGAGATGGAGCCCATGGTTGGTATATAGAAGTCCCCAGATTTAATTCCTGGCACAGCAATAAAAAAGGAAATAAAGGCTTGGGATATAGCTCAGTGGCACAGCACCTGTCTGGCAAGCATGAGGTCATGAGTTCAATTCCCAGTACCAAAAAAAGTGAATAAATAACAAAATAGCTAACAGTGGACTTCAAAGCTAGGACAGAAAATATTAATATGGCTCTTGCTACAAGCCAGGCACACTGCTCAGCTCTAGACATACTGTGAACTTTTGTGTTGGTGGTTGTAGTACTGGAAATTGAACCCAAGGCTTTACATTGAGCTATACACCTACTTTCCATCCCAGTTTTTTGAGATAGGGTCTTGCTAGCTAAGCTGCCCAGGCTGGGCTCAAACTTGTGATCCTCCTGCCTTGGCCTCCCAGAATTATGGGAGTACAGGCCCAACAATATTAACTCATTTACCCTTCAAAATAATCCCATGAGGTAGGTATTACTACCCATTAGTATGCCCTATCTTACAGATGAGGCATCAGAGGTTAAGTAATATGCCTAACGTCAGCAAGTAGCAGAGATGGAATTTGAACTCATGAAGCCTGGCTCTTACCCAGAAGAAGAAAAGGCATTAGCATGTGCTGCCTCTCCTGACAGATGTAAATGCCCACACCTGGCAGTGGAATGCTGTCCCAATCCCCCAGAGACACTGACTTACTCTGGAAAGGCTGGTAGCACAGTGACTGACTCTTCCTGGGTGAGGCCTTGATAAGGTTGAATGGAATGAGAATGTGGGGGGTACACTTGGGGCCTAGGGAAAAAAAGCAAATACCATGATGCCAGCTGTAGTCCTGGGCACCAAACCTTGGGAATGGGAATCCCTTTCACAGAAAGGAAAATTCCCTGCTTCAGCCCTCTACACCAGCTCTCCCAGTTGCCCATCCCGAAGGCCTGTCTGCATGGACCACTCCAGTTCCTGTCTTTCCTCACATCCTATCTTGGCCAAGCTGCATGTTCACGGAGGGATCAGGTGTCATTCCAAGATCATAAGAGGGCACCATGGCAGGCATCTGGGGCTCTGGGGTGGGAAGAGGCTGGTCCCTGGAGAAGAGAAGGGGGTACATGTGACAAAGAACTGCCTGCCACTCCTTCCTTTACATAAATAACAGTCCTCAGACCCCACCTGCTGTCCATGCACCACACTCACCTTTCTACAGTCATCTTGATGGTAGCTGGGACATAACCCCTGCCATCCTTACCCATCTGTTCAGCTGTTGTGGGAAAGAAAGAAGGGATATCTATGCAGTGCTCTAGTTTAGGAAGGAAGAGAGCTAGAAAAGTTGGAGGGAGGGATGATAGGCATGTGGAAGAAGGGCTACAAATATGGGAAGGGAAGCCAAGGAGAATACAGTAGGCAGGCAGGGAGAAGGGTATGGCTGGGAGCCGGATAGATGTGTGCGACAGGAAGGAATCAGAGCTGTCAGCTGTAGCTCACGCTTGTAGTGGCTCCGGAAAGCCTCGTCCTTGGGTTTCTTTGGATAGAGGTTTTTGAGCTGAGCAAGATCTCGAATTCGGTCCCCCAGTGAACGAATGGACAAGTCTTTGGCAGAGAATGGCTGAATGTTCTCTATCTGTGATGAACCTATGAAAGGAATAAGACCCTGGGGTCTTCTGTCTAGACCTCTCCTTACCAGCCTACAACAGTACCCATTCTCAATCCACCAAGGCAAGAGAGATCCTAAGAGTGGGACTGTTGAGAGAGGGAGAACCACTGTCTTCACTGCCATGAGCTCGCAGTGAGAGACGGAATTAAGAAAATGGACGTAGATCAGTTGGACCTAAGGAAGGATTTCCTGAAGACCAAGTTGGCATCAAAGAAGGCCAGACTATTTCCTTCCCAGAAGAAACCTGAGACAGAGGCACAAAGGCAAAGGACTGGCCGAGGTGATCTCACCATCCTGGCTCCGGATGACATGAGCAATGGTGATGCCTCCAATCTCTGAGTCACTGAAGCGGAGCAGGAAGGTTCCATCGGGCTCATTGAGAAGGAGGCTAGTGACGTACTGTTTGCTGATGAAGCCAATGATCAGCCTGGCCAGGATGAAGAGGACTGGGTGTAGACACTGGATGTGGAGAAGGAGCCAGAAGTGCAGCTGCTCAGTCCATCTAGGGCAACAAGGGACTCACCGGTCTGACCAGTAGCTCCGGAGACAGCGTTTGGTGAGGTCTAGGACACCATCGAACCACTGCCAAAAGGTGAAGCCCCGGCCCAGCAGGATTTCCTAAGAGGTGGCAGGAAGAGCTGGGGTGAGCAGGTATAGGCAGAGCTTGAACCTGGTTAGGGCAACCACGGGGCTGTGACCCCTCCCCAGTCAGAGTCATAAGGCTGAGGGACCAAACGACCTGAGGCACATCAATGACAACACAAAGGCAACACAATCCATGTGCCAGGCACTCTTCCAAAATTTTCCAAATAATATTTGATCTTTTACTTAGCCCAGGCAGGCCTAAACCTCACAGCAATCCTCCTGTCTTAGCCTCCCGAGTGCTGGGATTATAGGAGTGCACCATGCCCAGTTATTTTTTTTTTTATATATATCGGTACCAGGGATCGAACTCACGACTGGGTGCTTGCAAGGCAAGCGCTTACACCACTAAGCTAAATCCCCAGCCCCATGCCCAGTTATTATTTGATCTTTACAAGGCTATGGAGGAAGGTACTATCATAATCCTATCTTACGGAAGTTGATTAAGGTCAAATGACTTGCCCAAGTCCACAGAGCTGATGAGAGGCAAAGCTGAGATTTTAAACTCAGGCAGGGTGGCACTGGAGACCCACATAACCACTGTGCATGCTAATCTTTTTTAAAGTAGTTTACTTTTTTTTTTTTTTTTGGTACCGGGAATCAAACTCATGACTGTGCGCTTGCAAGGAAGGCGCTTATGCCGCTGAGCTAAATCCCCAACCCCTATGTGCATGATAATCTTGACTATAATAAGGCCTGGCAGAGATGGAGACAGAGGAAACTGAATTGCCAGCTGTAATTGTCCCACTCTTTTCACTAACATCCTCTGATCACATGGGCTTCTCATTCTTCCTTCTTTTTTTAAAGAGCAGTACATGGTTGTTTACTCAACTGGGTGTCAACCAAGGCACCAGAACTTCTCATGTTCTTGTAAGATGGGGTGACCCTCAGAGCAGATGGATTTTCCTGCCTGGGCCACAACAAAGATCTTCCTGATGGGCATGAAGGGGCTCTGTGAAGATCTTAGCGGTCTGTCCCTGTGCAGAGGCTGGGGAGGCCTTGAACGCCCAAGGATGAAGAGTTTGAGGGAGGGAAGCCTAAAGAGCAGGGGAGTAACCTTGTTAAACTGTGACCAGGACACAGAACGGTGCTGGAAGGCCTCCATGCTAAGGCTGTTGTCATTGAAGATCTTCTGGGCCAGGAAGAGGAAGTGCTCTGGGAGCAGTCCCCGGTTGGTCCCCACCTCAGCCATGAACTTGAGGTTCAGAGTTTCACACATCTTCTCCCAGGGTACCCGCTCAGCCACCACAAAAGGCACACGATCCTGGAAGAAGGCGAGAGCACCTCAGGCTATCACTACTTAGCGGACCGCATCCTTTCCATCTTCCTAACCTGCCTCTCCCAGCACTGCTTCTTGAGAGGCTCTCAGACTTGGGGCTTTCACTGTCATAGCCTCTGGTGCTACAGTATGACAGCTGTAAGACTGGGATGAAAAGAGATCAGAAGCATGAAACCAGGCTCAAGAGGACAAGTTAAAGTCACACACGTTTGAATACGACTGCCATCCACCAACTAGCACATCCCCATGTTAGAACCAGGACTGTGCCCCAGCCCTTGCTCTGGTTCTTTCCTTACCATCTCAGAGAAGGCATTGTCCCACAGGATAGTGGCTTTGGCATTGTTGTCTTGGTTGCCATGGACAATGACCACCAAAGGAAGAGACAGGGCCTGAAGAAGCAAGGAATTTTCCCATTAGTGGAGCAAGAGCTGTCCTGAGGAGGCTGGTTGCAGGAGACTCACAGGACAGAGTTAAAAAGCTTGTGGCATGTGACTAAAAGCTTTCTGAAGCTCAATGAAGACCTTAATGTAGAGGCGTGGTTATGCTCTGCAAACTTCTGGGCTCAAATACCAGCCCCAACTCTTAGTAGCTATGGTACCTAGACAAAATACTAAATCTCTCTGGGTCCCAATGTCTTCATCTGTAAAATGAGGCTGGTAGTACAGTAAGCTCCCAGCTTACAAACAAGCTCTTTTTCAGGAGAACATTCATAAGTTGGATTGGTTGTTAAGTCCAACAAAGTAAGTCTTACACATCTTTAACACAAATACACAACGTAATGCATGTGAAAACCGAAGTTGAAGTATCTGTGAAAATCTGAAACTTGAAGGTTTGTAAGTTGGGGACTTGTAGTCCCTACTTTTTACTGGCACTGTGAAAATCAACTGTGTGTATGTAAACAGTTCCCTGATGTATAAAAGGTTCTTGATAAGTTGCTATACACTTTTCCCTGAACGAGTACCCCACAACCTTGCTCCTTGGCTGCATTGTGCACGATCCCATACTCATGAGGTACAGGGCAATTAGGAGGGACCCAAGTGTGTGGCCTGGACAGGGGGACGGGGCTTTGGGGCTGACTGAGGTAGAGCTGGAGCCAAGGCTCACCTGGAGCTGGATGGGGATTTTGTTGGGGCCGAGCACGAAGCTGGTGGAGAAGAGAACTGCACACTTCTCCTCGGTGACAGATTCGGTGCCCTTCCGCTCACACCGCTTGATTTTCTTCAAGAGCTGTGAGGGGATGAGGCAGAGCAGGGGTGAGGACAAAGTGGCAAGATTGTTTCCCCAGGGCTCCAAGAACACCCCCCCACCCAAGAACTCCAGCTTCCTTTCTCCCTGTCCTTGCATCCACGAGTCCCTCACCAAGTTCTTGAAAAGGGCAGAGCAGCAGTTCCCAGGAATGCTGTTCTCCAGTGGCACAGTGTTGTTGATGATCTCCCCGGTGCTCTCTCTGTCAGCAGGTCAGAGTGTGAAGGGTATGGTGAGGAGCTGCACTCCATGAGGGAATCGTGAGGGCTACCCATGGTCACTGGCCCCAAATCTCTATGTCCCTGCTTGGGTTTTTTTATTTTTGGTGTTGGCAATTGAATTCATACATTCTTTGTTTTTGGTGTTGGCAATTGAATTCATAACATTGAAACATGATAATGATGTTCTCTACCATTAAAGGATTCCCCAGGCCCTAGCTCCCTGCTTTGGATTTTCCTCCTCCTCCTCCTCTTCCTCTTCCTCCTCCTCTTTCTCCTCTTCCTCCTTCTTTTTTTGAGACAATGTCTCCACATGTAATACAAGCCTGGCCTTGAACTCACTATGTAACCCAGGCTGGCCTCGAACTTCTGGCAATCCTCCTGCCTCAACCTCCCAAGTGTTGGGATTACAGAGGTGCACCCCACATCTGGCTCACCTGCTTAGATTCTTAAAAAAGGATTCCCGTATCTGGATGCCTCTGCCCTACTACAGAATGAATGGGTCCCTTCCCTTCCTCTGCTTTGACCATCCAGGGTCCCCACACTCATGGGTTCCTTCCTCATTCTTCTGGTCTTTATGATGCCACACACTCCCTGGCACCTCTTGGCTCTATCATCCAGCAATTCTTCTTTAGCCCCCAGTCCAGCCCCAGCTTACGTTCCAGCTCCAGGTGCCTGAGGCATGCTCAGCTCCCTCGCCTGCTTCTCAGTCACCATGTCAGCCCTGACCAGTGGAGGCTTGGCTGGGGCACCCAGAAACCGCAGGCCCAGCAGGAACCGAACTCCTGCCTGGAACTTAGTCTGAGTCTTCAGAACCTGGGGGGGCTGCTTTTCCACCAGAAAAGAGCTGGGAGATGTGAAGAGGACACAGTAGGAGTTAGGCACCATCCTCTTGCCTTTTTCACAGTTCTGATCCCCTTCCTCCTCGGGGCCTGCTCCAGGCCAGGCTGGGGACTCACAGGCATACCTGGTGACGAGGGTCTTCAGGACTTCATCCAGCCGGATAATCATTGATGCCTGGGTCTTGTGTTCAAGCTCCCCACCAGCTGCCCCTAACTCCTGCTGTAGCTGGGAATAAATGTCCACCAGGCTCTCACACCTGGGGCCAGGACAGTGGTCAGGGGGCACAAGATGCAGGCTAGATGTCTGCTCTGGCCCAAAGCCCCTTTTTCTAAATTCAGGGAGAAAACAGGCTATTGTGTGTAACAATGGGTTGGGCAATGATGTAGCTGCGAGACTCCTGAGCTGAAGAGGGTTCAGGGACCTGCTTTGTATAGGAGGTTCATTCTCAGTTCCTAGACTTCTGTGGAAACTGGGATACCTCATTCCCGGGGCACTGATACCTAGGACAGCTGCCAGCATAAGTAATGCAGGAAGGAAAACTAAAAAATGTCCTACCCACCAGACCAAACAGAAAAAGGTCCCCCTTCCTTCAAGGCATGGGGCTTGAAGACAGACGCACAGGCTGCATAAGCCCCAACTTGTGACTCCTGGAGTGAGCACACTTGTATGGATACAGCCGAACACCTGGCACATCACTGCTGGAACTGGCTTCTCTGGATCTTGGCCCACTCCAAGACCCTCCAACCTGGCTTCTTTTCCCTCACACCTGTGCTTCCTCCAGCAGGGACGGCAGGTGTCCACCCTCAGCACGCCCCTCTTCTCCCATCAGCTAACCTCTCTTGTAGCGTGGCCAGGCTCTCCTCAAAGGGTGCACCATTCCCTGCCAGCTGCTGCTGCCGTTTCCAAATCTGGATCCTCTTCAGCAGCAGGGTCTGAGCCATTTCCAGCTCCCTAATGGTCTCCTGCAGCAGCGTGGCCAGAGCCTAAGGGCAGGGAAGGGCCTGAGCCAGAGTCACAAACTGCCTCCTCATCCAGCTCCCAGAGATAGGACTCTTCTTGCTTCTCTGTCATTCTCTTTCCTGCCTGTGTCTCTCTGAGGTCTAACTTCCATTCTTCTAGCTGCACTTTGAGCTCTGTCTCTGTGTCTCTCTCAAAGTTCATTACTTACCTCACTTGGCCCAGTCCCATTGGCAGGAGTATCTATCAAGCTGTGCAGAGACACTAAGGGTGGAGGCAGGAATCAGGTATGCAGAGAGAACAGAAGTTCAGTCTAGGCTGAGGTTTAGAGGAGACCCCTGCCTCCCACACTCTGCCTTGAGCTGTTTTAGGGCTCCAGGCCAGGCCTTCACCTTGTCCAGCTTCAGTTCCCTGAGGCAATGTTTCTCGGAGAAGGCGGATCTCCCCAGCCCGGTGCTGTAGCCTCTGCAGGGCTGTTTTAAACTTGAGTTCTTCTTGCTTCCAGTGGAAGGGCATTGGCAGGTAGTGGAACTGCACAAGAGGGACAGTTGTCAAGAGGTGAAATACTCTGCCCGTCTTTCTAGGCTGGCCTTCACTCTCTGCTCTGCAGGAAAGGGGACAGGCTCCCTTGGCTGTTCTTTCTGATCTTTGGGATTTCTCTAGGGATGAGACCTTTCTCCTAGAATAACCAGCTTCTAACCCCTTGCTCTGTTCTCCCCAGGCCTGGTTATTCTGTCTTTTATTTGAAGCTTCTCTGAGCACATTTTGGGTTCACTCTGACTCCAGGGATTTCTGTTGGTCATCCTAGTCCTATACCACTGAGGCTTTTCTGAGTTTCATATTCTTTCCAGTTTCTTATGGATCAATCTAAAGTCCCAAGAAGTTGCTTTACAGTGGGAAGTGGGGTATCACAATACCTGTTCCATAATAGCTTTTTTCTCTCCTTGAAGTATTTGTCTGAAAGTGGCAACAAGTTTCAAGGGGTCCCTCTGGTATATGCCCTGTGGAAGTGACAGTAGTGAGCAGTTAGCCTGTCTCTCACCCAGGTCCTCTTCCCTCTCCAGTCCCTAAGCTCTTATTCACACAAACACTGAAAGGCAACACAACTGTAGATTCCAGAAGTCTTAGGCATTTGTAGGCTTTCTTCTTTTTTAGTACCAGGGATCAAATTCACGACTGTGCACTTGCAAGGCAGGTGCTTATGCAGCTGAGCTAAATCCCCAGCCCCATTTGTAGGCTTTTAAAATATAATTTGCATGCTAGCAAGCAGCTAATCACAAAAACACTATTTTGCTTTCAACATTCTCCACCATCCAACTGATTTTCCTCTAGCATCCAATGCTCAGCCCAGCTCTGCCTTACCCCTTCCCCTCCTTTTCCTCCCACCCCCTACCTCCAGGGTGCTGATGTGTTGTAAGATGGTACTTCCCTCTCCCTGTTCTCCTGCAGAAGCTTGAAGACGCTGGACAGTGGCTGAAAGTAGGGTGCTTGCCATGTTGCAACAGAAGGCATCTGAGCTGACTAGGAACTCCCTGTGGGAAGATCAGAATGGGGTGACCTCAAGCCAGAGCTTCCTCAGTTCTCTTGATCCTCCAGCCCACTTCCCTCTCCTTATTCTCCATCTAGGTCCTCTACAGTTTTCGCCCAAGTCCCTCACTCCTCAGTCTTTCAGCTCTTGTGCGAAGCACCTCTGCTCCAATACTGACCTCCTTCCTCTTTGACTCAGAGTCCTGAGGGGTACAGTGCCTATGAGCCCACATGCATAGTCTGTCTCTGCTAAGTCTAGGCCACCACATGTGGAGTAACGGGCCCCAGTTCCAAATTCCATGAGGTGGGGCATACAATAGGAGGCAAAGTGGAGAAGAGGAGACACGGGCAGCAGAACTCACCATGGCTGGTTCTCCAGCCAATCACCTAAGAGATGCCTCAGGTGCTGAGGAAAGTCAACATAGAGCCGCTGTAGTTTTTCTGGGGACACCTTGGAGACCAGACTCCACAGAGACATGATCTGGGGTTTGGAGAGTGCCTGGAAAAAGAGGAATAAGGCCATTTTAAGAGGCAGTAGGGCTGAATATGGTGGTGCATGCCTATAATTCCAGTACTTGAGAGGCTGAGGCAGGAGCATCTCCATGAGTTCAAAGCCACCCTGAACTACATAATGAGACACAGTCTCAAAAAAAAAAAAAAAGGCATCCAACATCTGAGATGAATACACACTTCTCAGATAAAGAAATACAAATGGCAAATAAATATATGAAAAAATGTTCAATATCATTAGTCATTCAAGAGATACAAATTTAAACAACACTGAGGTTGCATCTCACTCCAGAAAGAATGGCTATCATCAAGAAAATAACCAATATGCGCTGAGTATATAGCTTAGCAGCAAAACTCCTATCTGGCAAGTGCAAGGTCCTGAGTTCAACTCCTGATACCAAAAACAAAAACAAAATGAAAAGAAAAAAGAAAATAACCAATAACAAATACTGGCAGGGCTGTGGGGAAAAAGGAATCTTTCTCCACTGTTGGTGGGAGTGGAGACTGGTGCAGCCACAGTATGAGGATTTCTTTAAAAACTACAGAGGTCCCACTTGACCCAGCCATTCCCTTTCTGGGTATCTTCACAGAATTAAAAACATCATACCAAAGTGATATATGTGCAGCCATGTTTATAAAAGCACAATTTGTAATAGCTAAATCTTGGAGACAACCCAAATGCCCATCAATCAAGGAATAGTTAAAAAAAGATGTGGCTTTTTAAAAAACATATTGGAATACTACTCGGCCATTAAAAAGATAACCTTGAGACTTTTACAGGTAAATGGATACAACTTGAGACCATACTCCTAAGCAAAATAGATCAGTCTTACATGTATAAACATCATACTGTCTTGCTAGTGTGAGAATCTCAAAGAGTAAACAAGAGCCAAAATGCACAATAGATATTGTGAATAAGGAAGAAACTTTTCTAAAGAAAAGAAAAACTATGATGGGATAAAGGGTGAAGGAAGGAAGGGAAAAGGAAAAAAATTATATAAACACAAGAGAATTAAAATGGTTACACAGCTGGTTTCTCTTGGCTCACTGAGGGGAAGTTTTGTGCTAGTAATTTTCTGAACAATGTTTCATGCCTGTATCTTGTACTGTATCAACTGTATCAACTACTGTGAATATAACAATATTCAATGTGTTGATTGCTACTCTCCAATTAGCCTGTTTTGAAACTCTGTTGTTATTGCTATTTCTTACTTTTTTCTGTTCAGAGAGAGAGAGAGAGAGAGAGAGAGAGACTCAGGAAACGTGGCTTAGCTTCTGGGGCAGCCCTAGACCTCCTGTAGGCCCTCCCAGAGACCTTCCCCATCCCAGCCAGGCCAACTTAAGCCACTGGCATCTTTGGTCCATGTCTAAGACAGAGCAACAACTTCGATTGGAGGTAAATATGGGGAATGGGGGTGAGACGTGCTAAGTGTTAGCTAGAGGAGTAGGGTGACAAGAGGACACAGAGCAGTAGAGAAAGAATAGGAGAGCTTTAGACAGACTCTAGATTCTATGAACAAGGAGCCTCCATTCTATGGGTCTTGATCTTCCTATTCGTAAAATATGAGAGCTGAACGAGTGGAGAACTTTCCAAACTTTTTAAAGCAGTAGAAAATTTTAGTTTTTAATGTGTAGAATCCCAATATAATTGTGCACCCTTATTTGGGTGGGACATACTCCAAGGCATTGTATGAATACTTGAAATTGCTAACAGTACCAGAAACAGCAGACACCATCAAACTCTACATCTACTACGTGTTTTTTTGGGGGGGGGTACTGGTGACCAAACCCTAGAGCCTTTGCATTGGATTACATCCCCAGCTTATTTTATTTTTTATTTTTGAAATAGAGTGTTGCTAAATCACTAAGTTGAGCAGAGTGGACTCAAACTTGCCCTCCTCTTGGCTGGCCTCCCAGAGTGCTGGGATTCCAACCATGTGCTACCATAACCAGCTTGCTTTTTCCTATACATAGGTGCCTGTGATGAAATTTCATTTATCAGTTAGGTACAAGACAAAATTAATAATACTAACTAGTCATAAAATGCAGCAATTATAAGACTACTGTCATAAAAGTTGCTTACAATTTAAGAATTGTTTATTTCTGTTCAGTGTAGAGCTCCCTCAAAAAAACTAGGATTGCAAGTCCAATTTGACCCAGCTATTCCTCTTCTGGGTATTTTCCCAGAATTAAAAACATCATATCACACTGATATATGTGCACCCACATTTATAGCAGCATAATTTGTTTGGGTTTTTTTTTACTTTTTTTTTTTTTAATCGGTATGGGGGATTGAACTCACAACCATGCGTTTGCAAGGCAGGCGCTTATGCCACTGAGCTAAATCCCTAGCCCTAGCAGCATAACTTGTAATAGCTAAATCTTGAAAACAACCCAAATGCCCACCAACCAAAGAATGGATAAAAAAGATGTGGTTTATTTTTAAAATGGAGTGCTACTCAGCTATAAAGAAGGATAAACTCATGACTTCTACAGGCAAATGGATGCAACTTGAGAGCATAGTCATGAGTGAAATAAATCAGATTTACATGTGTAAACATCATATTGTCTCCCTAGCATAAAAAACTGAAAGAGTAAAGAAGACTCAAAATGTACAACAGATACTGTGAAAGTGAAAAGGGAGAAACTGCTCAAAAGGAAAAAACAACCAGGATGGGAGAAAGGATAAAAGAAAGAAGGGAAAAAAAGAATATATATATATAATAGATAATTATCTACTAATATCTATTAGTTCATCTAAAAGAACAGTTTGTGCTTACACTGTTTGATCAACATTTCATGAGTATATTTTGTACTCTGAGCAACTATTTTAAGATAACAATTATGCAATGTATTAACCGTTATTAGGCTCCTATTATTTTGTTTTGAAATTCCGTGTCATTGTTTTTATTCCTTTTTCTTTTTAAAATTAAAAAAAATTTTCTATTGCCAGTATTTTTCACTTAGTATTTTCAGACTGAAGTTTACTGAAGATAACTGAAACTGTGGAAAGTAAAACCATGGGTAAGAGAGGACTACTGTACATAAAAAGTATAAAACTAGCTGGGTGTGGTGGTGTACCCCTATAGCCTCAGCACTCTTTGAGGCTGAGGCAGAAGCATCATAAATTCAAGTCCCACCTGGAAAATTTAGAAACTTAGGGAGAGCCTGTTTAAAAAAAAAAAGATCTGGGGTTATAGCTCAGCGAAAGCCCCTTACTGGGTTCAATTCCCAGTACCCCCCCAAAAAATGTATAAAACTGGAGTACGTCAAAGCCAAATGTGAAAGGCCTAGAACTCCACTTTGTCTACTTCCCCTCTCACCTGACCCCAATGCTGTGTCCTCTGAAAAACCTCTCAAAATTCTATGGTTCCATTAGGTAATTTGTTGGTTTTTTTTTTTTTTTTTTTTTTTTTTGTACCGGGGATCTAACTCACGACCTCACACTTGCCAGGCAGATGCTTAGGCCACTGAGCTAAATCCCCAGCCTCCATTAGATAATTTGAAAACCACCATGCCATATGATGAAGAGAATGGCAGAATGGTAATAATTACTATTATGCAAATATTTTATAGGAAGTATATTCCGTACATTATCTTATTGGAATCTCATGAATTTTTCAGTACTGGGGATTAAACCTAGGGCCTTGTGCATGCTAGGTAAGTGCTCAACCACTAAGCTATATCCCCAGCCCACCCCCCATAAAATTTTTTTTTCTTGATATTGGGGTTTGAACTCATGACCTCACGCTTGCCAGGCTTGCCACGCTTAAGCCACTGAGCTAAATCCCCAGCCCAACACTTTTTTAAAGTATATAATTGTTTCCTTTCATAAATGAAGAAATTCAGGCTTAGGGAAGGCTCCCTAACTTGCCCAAAGTCACTTGGCAAATGAGTTGGAAAAACCAGGTTCTGGATCTGAGTAGGGATTAACCTCTAAATTGTGCTGATAGTACCCCTTCCAGCTCCACATGCCATAATCCTAAAAGGGTGGAGTGTGTAAGATGGAGAAAAAACAAAAGTAGGGAGATGGAAGGAAGAGAGTAAGAGAAACCAGGGGAACAGTGGGACTAGTCAGTCTGGAGTTGAGGAGCTCAGAGCAGGAGACAAGAATGCTAGGGACTAGAAGGCCAAGAGGAGAGCAGCGAAGCAGGAGGAAAGAAAGAGGAGATGGGGAAGTAGGGGACAGCCTTGCTCCCCATTTTAGAGACAGGGCTGCAACTTGGGCTGGGTAAACCAGCTGTTTCCCAGGGGTCTCTCTCAGGTAGCTTTTCATAATGCCCCTCTCCCAGAGACAAGGGTGAGGATGGGATAGAAACCCCCTGGATCTCCCCCAGCCCAGGAACTCCAAGTTCTCCTGCTGCACTTTGAGCCTCTCACCTCTCCCTGGGCTCCCAAAGAGATGGAAAACAGCGGCCCCTTATCTAGACATTCTCACTTTTGAGACCTGCTCGCTCCTCTCCGGATCCCTGACCTCTTTATCCCTGAGGCAGAAGCCTTCACCTTCCTGCTGAGGGGTCCTTGAGCAGGTCTTTCTTTAACCTTCCTTCCCTCCTCAGGATGAGGCACCTTTTGGAGCTCCACTTAGTCTGTGGTTCAAATTCAAGGGAGAACTTCACTCTTCTCCTTTTCCCCATCTCCAGGGTAATCAGAATCCAGATCTTTGATGCCTAAGGCAAGGAGGGGCCTGAGCCCAGGT
>PVJX010027055.1:0-25214 GCA_004027295.1 Dolichotis patagonum | reverse complement strand
GGAAGTCCCATTTGACCCAGCTATTCCACTTCTGGGCATGTTCCCAGAAGAACTGAAAACATCATACCACAGTGATATATATGTGCACCCATGTTTATAGCAGCACAATTTGTAATAGCCAGATCCTGGAAACAACCTAAGTGCCCATCAACTGAGGAATGGATAAAAAAGTTGTGGCATTTTTATACAATGGAGTACTACTCAGCTATAAAGAATGATCACATCGAGATATTTATAAATAAATGGATGCAACTTGAGACCACACTCATAAGCAAAATAAATCAAACTCACATGTATAAATACTGTATAGTCTCCCTAATATAAGAAATGGTAAGAGTACATAAGATTTTATGGTAAAATCTTATTATATTGCTTTGAAGCCTTATAATGTTTTCATTCATCAGTTGGAATGGTTTTATTCTGTTTGGTTTGATTGTATTATGTGTGATGGTAGGAACAGCTATTTTGAAGAAAACAAAACATTATGGCAGCCATTGCTGATTTAATATCATCTTGCTTTGAAGTCTTACCATTCTTTTGTTCTTCTATTACCATTAGTTCTATCATATTGTGTCTTATTGGATTTTAATATATGTGATAGTATAAACAAATTTTTTATGGAAAATGAGATATTATAGTAGACATTATTCATTTTCTGACATTTGGTTCAGAATGCCCTGTAATACTTTAATTCTCTTGAATGGTTTTATACTGTTTTGTTATGGTTGATATTATTGTGTGTGAAGTTATGCTCAACTATTTCAAAGAAAGAGACATTATGGTAGCTACTGTTAATATATGGTTGTCTTGTTGTGAAGTGCTGTGTTGCTTACATTGTTCTGTTCTGATCTGCTTTGTTCTGTCCTCTTTTGTTTTATTCTCTTTAAAATAAAATTTAAAAAGACAAAGAAGTAGGGGGTCCCAGGGTTTCAAGGTGCAGGCCCCAGCCGCACTAGGCTGAAGCTGAGCTGAGCTGAGGTGAACAGGTTCCCCTGGGAATGAACCCTTCTCTCCGCTAGGGGAAGCTTAGCCTAGGGTCTGAGGCAGGGCATGTGGCTGTGAAGATGTCTGTGTTGTCCTGTGAAGGTGTCAACCTTTGGGGACTAAAAGGACACTCTGAAAAGGCTATGCTGGCACACTTTTAATATGCTTCATTCTTTTGTTCCAAGCACCTTTGTAAGAGAGTAGATGGTAGGTGTGAATATGAATGAATACTTCCCCCACATCTGAAGGGAGGGGACTTCTTATGCAAAAAGTAGTGAAAGAAAGTGCGACAGGAAAGGCATACGGTGTGATCTTTATAACGTCACACTTCTTTACACGTGAGAGATGAGCAAAATTAAAATTTAAGACAGAAGAAAAATGTAAAAACAAAACTGTCAAGTAGATTTTATATATTAAAAAAACTCTTTACAAGGAACAATTACAAGTCATGGGGAAAATCAGCAAGACCTTGGGAGACAGACCAGCAACAGACCAAACTCAGAGATGACACAGTACTCTGGGGAATCCTCCAACCTCAGTAGCAACCAAAGAGACACAGGGCTGGGGCTGGAGCTAGTGGGTAAGCTCTTGCCTAGCATGTGTGAAGCCCTGGGTTTGATCCCCCAGCATGGACGGGAAAATAAAAAGATTAAATCAACAACAAGGAACTATTGTCTATTGTTTATTTCTCTAGAACAAGCAAGTATCTTTTTGAATGAAATATCCAAAGGAGATAGTGCAGAGGATATTTTCATACACTGCCAGTAGGGGTAAGAACATGATACGCGTTTTGGGAAGCAATTTAGTAGTGCACAGCCACACCCTCCAAGGCACCCCAACCCTTGGAACTGGTAATTCCATCGCTGAGACTCTGGCCCAGGGTCCCACTGTACATCAGAAGCGGTTTTCAAGCCAAGAAGCTGCTGGCCCTACAGCATCATTCACAACGGCAAAGGACTGGAAGAGACCTAAGCGCGCACGATGAGCGGGCTTCACGGCTACACGTGCAGCACATGAGGCAGACAGTAAAAGTGATGTTTTCCTAGCTGGGTACAAGGCTGTGATCCCAGCCTGCTGGGAAATGAGGCTGGAGGTCAGCAAGTCCAAGGCCAGCCTGGGAAACTCAGCAACTTAGCAAGACCGTTTCTCCAAGTAAAAAATAAAACTGGGCTGGGGACGTAAGCTCAGGGGAAAGGCTCTGGGTTCAAGGCCCAGGGCCAGAAAGAAAAAGTGAGAGACAGAGACAGAGAGAGAAAGAAAAGGAAGAAGGAAGGAAGGGAAAAGAGAAGGAACCTGAGTTTTTTTCCTGTTTTTAAAATTACACATGTATTAGAGAAATAGTCTGGTTTTTTAGAAAAATTCCAAACACAGCAACAGTAAAAAGTCCTCCATCCCCTCTCCCTGGTGCACTCTCCCTGGTGCGCTCCCCGGGGGAGGCTGACGTGTGTCTCTGCAGACATTTTCCTGGGCATCTGTCATGCACACATATATAGTAAGGTTTTGTTTTCTGTTACTAAAATGGGATGCTATTATCTATATTACTGTGTAATTTGCATATTTCCAAGCAATCTTTTCATGTCAGTATATTCATTTTTAACTGATCCACGGAATGGCACAGATTCTCCATCTAAGAATATTTTAGTTTCTACTTTTTATCATGCTCCTGTAATAAACACCCTTATATGTATAAATAAGCATGTATAGAGTTTATAAAAATACAAAAAAATCTCTCTATGGTATGATAGCCAAATTCCACATACAGCGCAATTTCAACTACATAAAAATATACATAATGGAAATGGATGGAAAAAATAGCACTAATTTATAGTTAGAAAATAGCAAAATTAAGTTTTAAATACGTATCATTTTAGTGTCTACATGCTGGGAGATGCTATAGCAGGTGGCTATTTTTAAAAATGAGCAAGTGTTAGTGAGCTAGGAGGCAGCTCTCTGCATCGGATGATGAATTCAGTTACCAAACTAGCAGCTGCACCAAAATGCTCAGCCAGCCCCCTGGTCAGGGCTCACCAGTGTCCTCGCAGGGAGGAGCCACGGTTCTGACCAAGGTGCCAGGGCATGGGCATGCCCAGGCAGCCAGGAACTCCCAGGGAGCTGACAGAACACGGGGGCAGGAAACCTTGAACAGGCTGCTCAGAGCAGCATTATCCAGGTGGAAACAAACCAAATGTGCATCACTGATGAACGAGCAAACAAAATGTGATGGAGCCACACGATGGAATATTATTTAGCCACAAAAATAGTGAAATAAGAACTTTAAACACATTATGTTAAATTAAAGAAGTTCGTGAAAGGCTACTTGTGTTATTATCCCATTTATACAACTGCCTAAAAAAGGTATCCATAGAGACAGAACAGAGGTCTGAGAGGGGTAGAAAGAAATGAGAGTAACTATAAAAGGGAGTTTCTCAGAGGTGGGACAGAAATATTCTGAAATTAAATAATGGCAGTGGTTACAACAATTCTGTAAATCTATTAAAACCATCGAATCCTACACTTGAAAAACGTGAATTTCACGAAACATGAATTATGTTTCCATGAAACTGTTACCAAAAAAATAGCAGTAACAACAAATGTGCTTTGTCAACATTGCAGCTCAGTTGATAGAAGATAAATCTGATTTGTAGATAGTTTATGATATATAAAAGAAAAATTTATTTCCAGTGAAGAACTGGCCAGGTATAAACTCTCTTTCTTTTTTCTCTTGTAAACAATATATAACACTGAAATTCATAAAAACTACTGTAGTAAAACTTAACCAGGACAATAGCTATAACAGACTAAAATCCTTTTTTTAGAGAAAAGAAAAGACATTTAAAAGACTGTGATTGACTGGGTTTATAATAATGATCTGTCTGAGCCCATGAGTTTGAAGCTAACCTGGACACCCAGTGAAATCGTATCCCCAAAACACAAAACACAGTGAAAGTAAGGATTGTGGATGAAATTTAAACTCGAGAAAGTATTTAACGACAGACGTCCCCGAGTGACACACACCGCCACACATAGGGCAGGCAAGTGAAACAGCTTGGGAGTGAAAAACATCGCAAAGCCAGTCCATGAACACTGAGAAGAAAGCGAAGTGCCTGTGGCCCTGCGACACAGTTCTCACCCCTCACTGCTAATTTGGTTTACTCAGGTCGCCTTCTCCTACCTCTCCTTAAGTCTGATGACGACCATGGTCAGCACGCAGACCCGAGGCCTGAGTGACAGCACAAATCCGAAGCAGCTGAGAACTCTGGCTGAAGCCTGTCCTTCACTGCACTGGACCGCACTCCGTCCACAGTGAAAAGATTCTGAATGAAGTCACTGGGAGAACAGAGCCCCTCCAAGGTCCTGACACACTGAAGTCCACACAGGAAAAACGAAGCCCGGCTCAAGTGCTATTTTGAAATGGAAGAGTCAGTAATAGCACAAAAAAGGAAGCAAGCTAAGCATGTGTGCTGTTTTAGATTAAGGACTCAAGAAAAGCTAGAAAATCTATTTGCAGGCAGATTTAAAGTGTGGCTAGACTAGGGCACCCCGATAGTTTGAAGACTCACACGGGTGTTCAGAACAGGAAAGGAGGAGCAGGCTGCCGGTTCTATAATAAAGGCAACCATAATCCAGCTCAAAAAGCGTAGCAAATACCACAGATAAACGTGGCTATACAACAGGAAAGCTTCAATTTTAATGAAACTGGCACTTTTTTTTTAGCAGTACTGGGACAACTCAAGAACCTTTACACTGAACTACATTTTTACTTTTTATGTATATTTATTACACATTTTGCAAACATTTTATTATACGATTATAATTATGTTATACATTTATACACATGACATACATTTTACTGTACGCTTTTTTACTTTTGAGATGGGGTCTTTCTAAGTCACTGAGTTGTCCGTGCTGGGCTCCCACCTGCAGCTCTGTTTCTAGCGTACTGAGCTCACAGGTGTGTGCTACCTCGCCCGGCTGAGACCAGACTTTAAGAAAGAAATTCTAAAATCAGACAGGACACTTAATAGTTGAAGAGAAGAAAGCTGGATTTTAAGACTGCAAAACACAAACTGAGGCTTCGTGTCAGAAGAGCCTAGCCTTGCTTGTTGAAATCTTGGCCGTAGGCTGGGTATGGTGGTGCATACCTGTAATACCAACGTCTGGGAGGCTGAGGCAGGAGGGTCATTGCCAGTTTGAGGCCAGCCTGGTCTACATACTGAGTTCCAGACCAGTCTAAACTATAGGGTGAGACCCTGTATCAAAAGCAAATACAAATAAACAAATCAAAAAAATCCAGAAAAAAAAAGAAGTCTTGGTCTACTTCACTGAGAAAGGTTGTGTGTGTTAACAGCTCACACACAATGCTGGGTGTACAAAACCACATGCGAGTTACACAAGTCAGGATTGTTTCTATTATAATTTTTCTGACAAGTTTCAATTTCTCTAGAATCTCTTAGAGTAAGTACATTGGTATTAACAGAAATATGTCAAGTAATTCAAGTCCACAGTCCTGTTCAGGTTCTGGTATTCCCTACACGGTAGCCCGTATTCTGGTTAGCATCATATGGGACAAATCCCACAGCCAAGCCTGCTGGGGCCACACCGGATCCTTACTTGGTGGTCCTTACGTTGCGTCAGCGAGCCCTACTGAAGCACAGACTGCCTGGCCACAGACACTTCTAGGGCTCTGTCACTGCGGATAAAGCCAAATGTGTTACCTGGTGACACGCTGGAACAGGGGCTCACCAGCTGCCCCCACTGCTCCCCAACTCTGTAGATGGCACACTACAATCCGCTTTGCTGGGGGGCTTTCCACACGAGAACAGCACTGGTCAGGACTTTTTGCCCCTCCTTTTTTTCCAGAGAGAGTTGAGTCTTAAATCCTTGTCATCGCCTTACTGATTATATCCCTAATCTTCCTAGTTAATGCTCCAACGCAGTAAAGCCACTCTGAAGGGGTGGCATGGCCCGGTACTGCTCTCCTAAGCTCTGCCCATCACACGGGCACCTCACGGTGAACAAGGTCCATCGTCCTCCCACCTCCTCTGGGGGAAAAACCTCACATTCACAGCCACGAACTCAGAGCCCAACCTCAGTAACTCAGAACCCCCCCCCCACTAGATTCCGCCTCCTCTCCGTGCCTTACAATCTCCCCAGCTGGGTCCCCTCCACCTCTTTACGGTGGTCCTGGGGTCCTTGAATCACCCTCTACACTGTCCCTGGGCTGACAGTTTGAAGCAGCAGAAGGTACGTGCCGCTGTCTTTCCCAGTCTTTGGTGACGCCCCCCAACTCTGCTATTGGGGCGAGGTTCTGGGTTCCGTGGAGAAAGGCCCCTTGGCTTCTAACTTGGGTCCAAGCTGTGCCTCTGACTCATCCTTGAGGAGTCAGCAGAGGTGTCGCCCACCCCTCGCACTACTCCGCTACATGTCTAACTAAGCCTGCGCTCAGCACACAAGGTTTTAGATGAACTTGACCTTCCGTGTCCTACTCTGGGCTTGCAGCGTCCTCAAGGTCTTTGATTTTTTGTATCCCTGCTACTTAGTTCAGAGCCCACCTCGAGAGTACCCCCCAGTTTGCAAAAAAGGAAGAATTGGCCAAAAAACGTTGCTGCAACTGGGATCTCATCTTATTAAAGAGGTTTTGCATAGCAAGAGAAAACCCCAACAGAATGAAAAAACAACCCACGAGGGAGGAGAAAATGTTAGCCAGCTGTTCCTCAGACAAAGGATTACTATCAAGGACATATAAAGAACATCTGAAATGAGTGCATACTTATCAGATGAAGAAATACAAACAGCAAATAGGTAAGTGCAAAAATGTTCAACATCACTGGTCATTTGAGAGATACAAATTAAAGTAACACTGAGATTCCATCTCATCCCCAAAAGAATGGCTACTGCCAAGAAATCAACCAATAACAAATGCTGGCAAGTCTGTGGGGAAAAAGGAACCTTTCTCCACTGTTGGGCGGAGTGCAGACTGGTGCAACCACTGTGGAAATCAGTGTGGAGATTCTTCAAAAAACTAGGACTAGAGGTCCCATTCAACCTGACTATTGCCCTTCTGGGTACCTTCCCAGAAGAACTAAAAACTATAGTACAGACGCCAGGAATATAGCTCAGCAGCATGAGCGCCTGGCAAGCACAAGGTCCTGATACAAAAAAAAATGCACCCATGTTCATAGCAGCACAGTTTGTAATAGCTAAATCTTGGAAACAACCCAAACGCCCATCAACTGAGGAATGGATAAAAAGATGTGGTCTTTTTTATACAATGCAGTACTACTCAGCCAAAAAGAAGGATAAACTTGAGACTTTTATAGATAAATGGATGCAACTAGAGACCATACTCATAAGTGAAAATAAACAAGATGCACATGTGTAAACACCATGTTGTCTTCCTAGTGAGAAGCTGAAAGAAATAATGTATGTATATGTATAAAATATAGTTATTCTCTTAGTTCAGTTCATTGAAAAGAAAGGTCTGTGCTAATATTGTTTAGACAATTAACTGCACATATCTTGTACTCTGAGTAACTAATTTAAAGATAACCATGTACAACGTATTAACCATTGTTACCCTCGAATTATCATGTTTTGAAACTGTTTTATTTCTTTCTCTTTTAAATAAAATAAAATAAAATTTTAAAACATCAAAGGTTGTTGGAAAGCCTAAACAAGGTGTTGTATGCAAAGTACCTGTGGCATAGCTCATAACCCAGAATCCTGGTCCACTCAGCCCGGAGGCGCCCCAGCTGAAGAGCAGCGACACCTCTACCATAATTTTGTACTTTTTTTTAATACCAGGAACTGAACTCAGGGCCTCACGCTTGCCACTACCCTACATCCCCAGCCCAATTACATACACTGAACAATCTGTGATTTACAGTTTCCGCATCATTTAAATGCAGAGTGGGGGAGATCCATCAAAACGTGTTTCAATTTTTCTTAACCTAAAAGGGCTTTGTTCCCCGACTCCTTTTCCCTGGGCCAGCGATTATTTATCTGGAGAAGGCACCCAGGCATAGTGGGATCAGTTTGGCTGATCTTTTTACAAAAGACTTAATAATCTTCTACTCGCAAGTTTCGAACTTCTTTTCTTTTCCAAAGCAGCAGTTCCCCCCTGCCCACTGGCTCTCATTAGCGGTCCTGTTAAACTTCGGCTAAAGGCAGTGCTGGCTTGGGTGCACCAGGTCTGAACCCATCCACCAGGCCTCTTCTTGCCCAAACTCCTGGAATCTGGTACGGCAAAGATGAAGCCCCGGGACCCCTGCCACCCCGTCACAGGCCTCCATGGCTCCTGGGCCACGGTCTGCAGCCTCCAGGCCAAAGGCTGGGCTTCTCACTCCAGACCATTCAATAGCCATAAATACTGAAACTCTTCAAATCTAGACAGGAGAGAAGCATAGATAAATTTAATCTTCTTCCACTTGATAAAGGTCAAATGGAAGAGTAAGAATGGTCAGGCCCCCTTAAGGGGATCAAAATAGCACTTTCAGACTGCAGCAGAGAAACCAACCACCCTCCAAGGGAACGAAAGTAAAGGAAGTCAAGTAAAGCACCTCCCAGACTACTCCAGGGGTGGGGGGAAATAGTAATAGCTCCATTCTGCCTGTGAAGGAGATGCTACCATCAGGGACGGGTCCTTTCCCACCCACTTTTCCTCTTCCTTAACTACAGGACACCGATTTTATTTAGGATGCCTCATAAAGACGAATGTCCCAACCTTCTCCACAGATAGCTACAAGCCCACCACTAAATTCTGGCCGATGAGCTGGAAGCAGTCTTTACACTCGGGGGAAAGATCCTAAAAGGAGCACAGTCATTGCCACAGTCTGTTCTGTCCAGAGCCTGAAACTGGGAAGCAATAGTCACCATTCCAGGAGCTATCCTGTCAGTTTGAGAATGAAAACCTTACACTAAGAAGGACAGAAACAGAATCTCAGTCCCTGGTAACATCATGAGGACGCTGTCATGCATCACCCACTTCTCGCCTTTTAGCTTTAGGGAATTCACCCTCCTAAGGTGAAAGGACAACTGTCATTGCCCACAGTCACCAATCAGAAGCCGCCAGAGATGCTGGGGAACGTGAGGATGTCAGAGAGGAAGCACCTGGAGCCCGTCCTCATGTGCCCTTGCCAGGTTCCTAAGGAGGGCTCTGGCCGGCCGGTGGAGGGCAGGCACCTGCGAGCCCCAGTGGAGGGCTAGAACCACAGCTGCCCAGAACCCAGCAGAGAGAAGGCCCCGAAGGAGGCCTGCAGGGCCCCGTACCTCTTCCAGGTTGCAGAATTCCCGCCTCAGGGCCGCCTTCAGATCGCCACATTCCCTGCCGCCTCTCAGCGCCAGCAGACACTCCTTGGTCAAGTGTGGGACCTGATCACAGGACACAGGCTCTCAGTGGACAAGTCGGCAGGGACTCCGTGTTCCCACCTGGCTAAGACTGACTCCAACATGGCAGGCCAGCATCCAGCTCGATGGCCCTGCTCCGTGTGAAGGGCACCAGGTGACCCGGGGGGTCCAGGAACCCGCTCCCACAGCACCCTGCTAACCAGGCGGGTTAACAGGTTCTCCAGGGCCACTGCTTCCGTGCTATGCATTGCGAGGCAGGATGCTGAACCTCGCTAAGCCTCAGTGTTTGCATCTGGAAAATGGGGACACCAACAGCCCCCACCTCCAAGGGCAGATGTGGGATGAAACAAGTTAGCCTCTATAAAGTAGAGTGGTATCTGGCAATTCCTAAGTCCTTAATATAAGTTTGCTACTAATATCGTGGAGTTATTTTTCTTTTCTTTTGAACTACAAATTTCTCCATCCCTTTTTCTCTCATCATCCACAGCTGCCACCCTTCTTTCTTTGCACACGTGCTGGCACTCTTGCCCACTTCAAAGGCAGCCCCCTCCTGGTACTTTTTGACTGGCAGCCTGGGAAATATTCCTTTTCAGTTCTCTCGGCATCACCATCCCAAGTCACACGGCCATCATCATGTCATCATGACACCTCGAGGTCTGCTAAGTGGGACGGGACAGCACCTCGCAGTCAGTTTAGCCCTGCACCCTCGCTCGCAGCGCCCAGCCCCTACTCTAACTCCGCCTCAGGTTCCTGTGGTGTGGAAATGAAACAGCTGCACCTGCCCAAGGGGCTGAGGCTTGGGAAAGACACGTGCAGTGCCATGGAGCAGAGCGGGGGTCTGTGAATGGAGGCTACCTTACAAAACAGCTCCAGCAGCATCTTCTGGCGCGCCCGCTCATACGTGTCGTGCGGAAACAGCTTCCTTCCCGGGTAGGTATCATCCAGGTACTCACAAGTGATGACCGACTCATAGATCAGTTGACACTGGCTGTTCTCCAGGACAGGAATTTGGCCGAAAGGGTGTTTTGTATAGTACCAGTCAGGCTTGCTTCGCAGGTTAATGTTGATAACTTCATGTCTTACAAAGCAAAGGGGAAGGCAGGAGGAACAAAACTGAGAAGTGTGTGCAGGCAGGGGCTCAGCTTGAAAGCAGAAAATGGAATTAAAAGTTTGTTGTTACAATTTAAAGTTCAAGTTTTGTGTGAAACCCAGAGCAGCAGCATCCTCACCCCTATGGTAAGAGGTGGGAGATGTTTTCTATGCCTTATCTCCTCCAGGCTTCATGATTCCTCATAAGGTCAGTTCGCCTCACAGGAAATAGATTCAAGAAGGTAGAATCCCAGACTCAATTCCTGTCATCAAACTGGACAGCCTCGCTTGAGATCTGGGCCAAATTCCATCACCCTTTGTGTTTAGTGTCCTTAATTGTAAAAGAAGGGCAATAATCGTACCCATCTTTTGGCATCTTATGATGACCCAATAAGCAACTGTGTGTTATGGTTTGTGTCTGGGTGTCCGCCCAAAGCCTCCCGTGGTCAGGGTTTGTCAGAGGTGGCTGAACACAGAGTGTCTGATTGATTTGTAGCTCAGTGCAGAGGTTTATTGGGTGATTTCTGGCTCAGTCCACTCACTGGATCAGCACCACCCTAATCCCAGTAGACTGGATATAAGGGATGGGAAGAGGGTTCTCTCTCTCATTGCTTTTGCTGTCTTCCACTTTCATGAACTGTTGCCTCTCTGCCATGTGCCACCCTGCCTTGGATCCAGTTGATTATGGACTGAAACCTTCACAAACTGAGAGCTAAATAAACCTTTCCTCCTTTAAATTTGAGTGTCAGGTATTTTGTCTCAATACCAAGAAAAGTAATTAAGACACTATGTATAAAGTTTTGAAAATGTGCCTAATGCATTATTAGCATGCAATAACTTTTAAACTCACAATTAATTAATATTACTAGAGCTTCAGGCCCATAGTTACCATAAGCATCCACAAATATCTAAAAAGATTAAAGGAAGCACATGGGCACATTCTTTGCTTAGCCCAAATGGCAGTAGCCCCTGCCCAAGGGACATGTGGCAGTGTCTGGAGACCGTTTGAGTTATCAGAATCGGGAAAGGGGGAGGGAAAGGAGACCTCTCATGTGCATAAAGGGTAAGATACTGCTAAATATTCAATAATGCAGAAGCCAGACCCACAGTCCCTCCCCAAGAAAGAATGATCTGGCCCAAAATGTCAGTATTGCTAAACTTGAGAAACCTTGCCCTAATGAAATATTTACATCAGTCTCTAAGCTGCTGATTTGTTCCCAACTGGGCCAAAACCATTGTTTTTCTCGAAACACAGTTATCCTTAGGGTCAAGTAGATTTGAATGTAAGGGGAAAATCTGGAAATATGTGTCATCTACACATAGCAAGGCAGAAATACATAGTTCTGTTTTAAACATCTCTATACGGGTGTCTGGATTCTCTGACGTGAGTCGGTGACTCTTAATCCCCTAATCTGCCACGGGTCAGAGCCTGGTGACACATTCAGTACACTCAGCATGGAGGCCAGGCACAGCTTCTGGTCCACGTTCCAGCTGAGCCTCTGTGTGTTCTTAATCCAGACCCGCAGGAGCTGGTCGCCCAGAGTTCCTTCTGGGAGGCCATGCACTCATCTCTCAGGTATGTTAGAACCCTCCAGAACCTTCCAACAGCAGTTCCTTCTAGCTCTGTGTGTGGAAGGATTTGTGTTTCCCTCCAACAAACAGTTTTGAGTCCTTACTATGTGCCAGGCTCTCTTCTACTGCATGAATGGAAGGGATAAACCCCTATGCTGACGAACTCACATCTTTCACGTGGGATGATGTGGGGAGCACTGAGAGAAGTTGAGGGGCAGGAATGGAGGAAAGAGAAATGACCAAATAGGAAAATGTCCGCTGAAGATGAAGAAATAGAACACAGGTACCCTAAGAAGCCCGGCATGGGGTGGGAGCTGCACTTAGGAGCAGTCAGGGAGGCCTCTGTGGCTTGGGCTGTGCCCTTCCTAAACAACCTTAGGGGAGGTGTCCAGTTCCCCCACGCAATCCCTCTGCATACTCTGTGTTACCTAAGTGTTGTATGCAAACACCACTCAGGGAGCTTGCATTTCAAAAAAGGCTTACAAAAAACCCTGTCTTTTTGCCAATCACTTATTGACTTTGCCTTGGAAGAAAGAGACAAGGAGCCTCTTGTAAAATCAGAAGGTGCCCTAGAGTTTAAATATTCCCCCAGCCCACGGGACTTGGCTCGCTCTGGGAATACTTAGCTCCAGCTCCTCACCTGATGCCTTTGGCCTTGAGGACCAGACGCGTCCTGTGTGAGTAGGGGCAGAACCTCATGCTGTAGACGCGGATGAGTCCCTCGGGGACCGGCCCTGGGGGACAGCTTCCTGCAAAGGGGGGCAGGTGGAGAGAGAGGGGCTCACTCAGCATCCTGCATCGCAGCAGGGCTCTGCCTCCCACGTCCCAGAGAAGACACCATGGATGCATGGCCAGTGCATGGCAGCCCCTGTCCAGAGCCAGTGTCCCTGTCCCCCAGTGTCCCCAGCCCTCCAGCACTGCTGCAGAGGACTCACCTTTCCTCAAGGTCCTGGTTGCATCCCCAGACATGGCCTTCAAGTGTCAGCTGGAGCCTGCGCTCACAGCCCCCACTGCAGAAGCTCCAAGGACAGCTGCACGCTGGAACCGTTCCTGCCTTGGGTTCAGTTTTTGGACATTTGGACACTGGAGGTGCAGAGGGGAAGTGATCTGAGATAGAAGCCAGAATAACGTAACACAGAAAACACTGCCCTACCTTTGGAAGCCCAAGAATTAGAGCAGGTAAAATCAAACCAAACCAAATCCAGGTAAGGACCTCTTGCTTTGGATATTTGGGTAGAACAGCTAGTGAGGCCTCCTCTACATCAAGAATCCACAAACAATGAGCATTAAACCCCAACATGCATTTCACAGTTTAATAGAAACTGACCAGAATAATGCTTTTTCTTTCCCTTCTGAAATCTCCCTCTTACACCTCATAAACAGCTGGCTACATCTTCTGTATAGTGTGTGTGTGTGTGTGTGTGTGTGTGTGTGTGTGTGTGTGTAAGGCCCAGCTTTCACATGTCATAGGAAGAATAAGTTGAGTATTGAGACCTCACACCACCCTGAGAGTAAGTGCCAGCTTCTATTCTGCACCCAAAACATCTCACTTGCCTCACCCTACTTCTGGCCTTACATGAGAGACTCTTCTACCCACGTTCTGAAAAACAAGTAGTGCAGAAGAACAAGATGCCTGGGCTCTCCCCACCTGAGCCCCCATTCCCGAGAGGACTCTGTCTAGTTGCTAAGGCCGCATTCCCATCAGCCCAGCATGATGACACATGAGGTAGGGATGTAGGCACCTCGGTGTTGATACTGCTGAGCTGACATCTTGAATTTTACTGGGCAGAAAAAAGTTCCTTTAGATTCCCAGGACTGAGCTCAAGTGGAAACTGCTTGCAAGTATCTTACAGGATTAATACATAATGAAGGAAAGAAAAGTACAGAATGTCTCACTCACACTAAGTTATTTCCAGGAATTTCCTATTTGCATTCCACAACAGCAAAACAGCTAGTATTACCCCCATTTTACAAAACAGAAATCAGGGCCTGGGGTTTAGCTCAGCGGCACAAGCTCTTGCTTGGCAAGCGCCAGGTTGTGAGTTCAATCCCCGGTGCCAAAAAAAACCCCCAGAAATTGGCCCCAGAAAAATGAAAATCATTTGCCCAAAGTGACCAACAGGATAACAGAAGATCTTTAAAACTCTAAAGACTGACTCACTCCTCAGCCTCTACAGCCGAAGCAAGGGTGTGTGCCTAGGAAAGACCGAGGACATACGGAGGCTTGACAGTTGCCAGTCGAATCTAAATATCTTGTATTAAATGGCAGAGCCTCATTATGTAGCTTATGAATAGGAACTTTTCAGCTTTTAGAATTCTATTGTACCCAGAACTCCAGGGCTAGCAGTGTCAACGTTTTCTCTCTACAGAGTAAGAATCTCAGAGTAAGTAACTCTGCATTTTTTTCTAAGTCACTCAGCATTTTCATGAAATAAATTTGGATGATAGCACAGCCTGCCTTGTTGCTTTATAAAAACTGAGGAGTGGCAAAAATGTTTCAGTAAATGCAGAGGCTTAGAAGTGCTGTCAGCCAGAAATCCAGTTTTGGAAAAGACAAAAGACTAATTTGGAAACTGCAACTTGATTACTTTTCATTTTGGAAGATACATTTATAGATAACCACTATTTCAGAGCTCCTTTTGATCATGAAAGGCAAGCCGGATGGTAGAACAGAAGAACCACGACACGTTAGAGTTCCCAGTAAGTAGATAAGGAGATGGTTTTTGGACAGATAGATTTAGCACTCATGTAAAGAAAGCAGATTTCAAACAGCTGAGAGAAATGCGTCCAGATTCTAAGTGGGAAGCACAACTTTGAAATCAACATAAATAACTCCTAACACGTACTTACTACTTCGTATGCGCTGATTCATTTAGTCCTTAGAATATCCCATGAGGATGCATTGTTACTGTGCTTTAAAAGATGAGCAAACCAAGGCCAGTAGGGGTCAGCACTTGTCAAGAGTCACACGACTCATCAGGGGAAGGGAGGATTCAGAACAGCAGTGTCCAGCTCTGCGGCCAGCCTCCTGACCAGCAGCAGTGGACCGAAAAGTCGGAAATTTTTGTCAGATAGTAAATATTTTATGCTTTTTGGGTCACTTGGTCTCAAGGACTCAACTTTACCCCCTAGGGTAAAAACAGTCATAGTTAATACACAAACTAATGCGTATAACTGTGATCTAGTAAAACTATAGTTACTGAATTTAAATTTCATAGTAGATATGTAGATATAGATGGCTTTATTTTTAAAGCAATTTTAGGTTCACAGCAAAATCAAGCAGAAGATAATGGGGACTTCCCAGGTACCCCCTGCCCCTACATACATAGCCTCCCCAACTACCCATTCCCAACCAGAGCGGTGTATGTGTGTCGTCCATGGACACGGGCCCGCACATTACTACTCAAAGTCATCATTTACATCGCCGTTCATTGATTCATTAGATGAATTTCCTACGATTTGTCATGTCGTTATGATTTGTATTTGATTTTTTTCAAAGTTTTAAAAACGTTCTTAGCTCTTTGGGGTAAAAACACAGCAGCTGGCTGCATTTAGCCCAATGACCCCAACTCGGCCATTAGCAAAGAGCCAGTTAGGAATGGCCAAACCAAGAATTCCATTTGCAAATGAAAAGTTCTACTGTGCCAGAAAAAGGTGTATTTCCACGTTTTTTCTCCTCATTCCCTTTTTAAAGGACATGACATCTTAAGGGCTGGAAACTGTTGTTCAGTAAGGGTGGATCTGTGCAAAGGAACCCCAGTTCTGAATGCAAGTCAGTCAGAGGGGGAGGACAGGGTGATTCGGCTTTTCTTCCTCTCTCCGGAAGCAGTACCGCTTTAGGGTTTTCACATCAAGCTCTGGAGCCAAACGGGCTTAGAGACCCAGCTTTGGCAGATAAGCTATCACCCTCTCATCAGTGCAGTAAACACTTGGTGTGCCTCCAAATTAATCACACACACTAATTACCAAGAACACACTTCTCATGGCATACTGCATTCTCGTGAAGGATGAAATGCACTATAATTCAGCTTTCCCAAGCATATTAGAATTAAAATTCAACCCACAATGTTTAATGCCAAATAAAATGAATGCTGCAGATGGCATTTCATACATGGATTTAATCTTACCGCGGGGCACTATAGTTTCCCTAGAAAGATTTTAATTATGACCTTTAAGCTGATCCTTACTTTGTTTTTCAGATCCAAAAGGTAACTTTGAAATCCTCTTTCCAAGCTATTGTTTCCTGTTTACACCTCTGTTATACTGACTCATCTAAGCATAAACAAATTGTAATAAAGCCCTATTAAACCAACTCCAAATCAGCTTTCAAACACCTGCAATGTAATCAGATCTGCTCTGAAAGTGTGAGGATCTTTGGTCATGGGTGTTTGATGACTTAAGCTTTTTAGAAAAAGGAAGCAGCCACTGAAATCCTTTCCTGTTTTCATGGGTGCTGAAGACAGGAAGTGAAAGTTACTAGGTTAGGTGTTCAGTTATTATTCTCTGAGTTCAAAGGGTGAGACAAACAAGCTGGGTGTGGTGACACACTCCTGTAATACCAGTACTCAGGAGGCTGAGGCAGGAGAATCACCACAAGTCTGAGGCCAGCCTTGACTACACAGCAAGATTCTGTCTCAAAACAAAACAAAAAACGAAAATGAAAACAAGACAAAACCTCTATCCTCAAATGTGCCTGTATTCAGGACTTGTTTCCAGGAAGCAAGGATTAAAGGGAACCCAATGAAGAGGTTTGGGGATGTAAAAATAAGCTTACTAAAATCACCAGAGGGGGGCTTCATTTTCGCACTAGGGAAAGTAAGATCAAAGCAGACTTTCTTTTTAAGCATTTGTTTTCCTATCCCTACTACTCTTTACACCTTGAGAAATCAAAGAAAAAATTTTTAACACTTTTACATAATCATGTTGAATAAGCAAAGGCAAATTTTCAAGATTCTGACACCTCCAAGTCAAATATTTGTAAAAGCAAACAAAGCACAATAAGTTTGAAAAAGGAATGTTAAATTGCAGGAATGTTAAATTGCAGGCATAACAGTTGTATGATGAAAAGGTGGAGCTGACCTTCACTATCCAAGGGGAACTGGTTTCATGATTCTGCCTGGACACCAAAATCTGCAGGTGCTCAAGACCTGTGTCGAATGTGTATAATTACATGTGTCTAACACATGCTTCCACAGGCTTTCAACCATACATGGATACCCTAAGGCGCCATAATAATAGGTAAATAGCTCAGTTATATTGCTTAAAGAATAGTGACCAGGAACCGCGTCTGTACATGTCCCTTACAAATGCAGTTTTTTTCCATTTTTTTTTTTTTGTTATCTGAGTTGAGGCTGGTTAAATCTGTGAACGTGAAACCCACCCATAAGGAGGGCTGTTACCCTCTCCTGGCTCAATCTCCAAATGGTAGCAGTTGATGAATAAAAAGTCTGGAGCAGAGAGTTTGTGAACTCTCAAGAACGGTCTTAATGACTAAAAGACCTCAAGCTGGATTTGAACCTTCTTTTCAGCATTTACTAGTTGGGTAACCTTGGGCAAACTACAAAAGCCTTCCCAGCCTTGGTGTTCTGACCTGGAATTTGAAGCTAGCAGTGCCGATGTATCGTGTGGCTTGGGCAGGTTTAATTCGAAATGAGATGCATTTAAGAATCAGCAGATGTCTGTTTCCTGTGCATCCAACATGAGCTATTATTATTTGAATGTAACAAGGAAGATTTTTCAGTCTTCAGGAAGACTGGACATCCCCAGAAACCATATTCCCTTGCCTGTCGGTGCCTTAATCTAAAGGGGTACAGCTAAACTAATAGGTATCAATGGCTGAGACCTGAGGATTAGAGTGGTCTTTGCCAGAAAAATAGGAACCGTGTATTTAGAGTTAAAATGCTTGGTTTAAAGATCTGACCTTTATTGTTAGGTCTTGGCCTTAGTACTTTTTGGTAATTTGTTTCCGGTTTAGTTCAGGCTTAGACTGGTCTTAAACTCTAAGGAGCCCAAGCCGGCCTCTAACTTATGGCGATCCTCCTGCCTTAGCCTTCAAAGTGCTGGGGTTACAGGTGTGTGCGACAACGTCGGAACTTTTTTTGAAATTAAATCATTAGATGAAATATTGGCAACACTTCAACAGGGCAAAATTTAAAGTAAAGAATCCTATTCTGGGACCCAAATTCATGAAAACCCCTAAACTCAAAATTGACCTCAAGCCCCTCTTGCCTCCGAATACAACGCGGGCCGGCCTGACCCACCCGGAGCAGGCGATCGCCGAGGCGCTCGAGGGACTTTAACGCGCATGCAGTCGGGACCCGCCGACCGCGGCGGAGCTCACGGAATTTTACTCGCCTATTGGTCTCCGAGCCTGGAGTTTCAGCCAATTCCAAGAGCGCTTGGAAGCGCCGGCCAATGGGCAGAGCGGAGCCAATGGGCGGCCGCGTTTGGGCTCCGGCAGGCGGAAGTCGAGTCGCCGGTGATGGCTGTGGCCGGGCGAGGGCGCCGGGGATCCCCGCTCTACAGCGGGGAGGGCGTCTGCCTCGAGCCGCCGGGGCTGGCCGGCCGGGACGGCGGCAGAGCTGGATCCGCTGGGCCCGCGCGCGGGCCGAGGGTGGTGATCGGAGGCCGTTTGTGAAGTCAGCGGGTTCGGCTGCCAGGGGCGCCCCTCACCCCGCAGCGCCCCGGGCAGCAGCGGCCGCACCCCCACACCCCCGGGCCCCGGAGCCCTCACCGCCAAGCGCTTGGTGATTGTCACGCACTGCGACGGGACTTTGGAGCTGGGTGTGGCTCGTAACCCCGACAACTGGGGTTTGGGCGGGGGCAGAGGCAGGAGCATCTCAGACGCCATCCCACCTGGGGAAACTGACCCACTTGGCAAGAGCCTGTCTTCCAGTAAAGAAAGACCAGGGATGGACGGAGAGCAGTCTGAAGGCCACGGGTTCAATCCCCATCAACTCACACACACCCTAATCATCGGGAGCTTTTCCTTCCTGACAGACACAGAGTGCAGCTCCTAGGTTGGAGCAGGCCGGCAGCCCTGACTCTAAGCAGTGTCCAGAAAGTGCCCCCCAAATCTTCATGGCAGCATCTCACCGCCTCTCCCTCCAAGGGCTCTCCCTGGGGACCAGTTCGTAACCCGTGGAACAAAACCAAGACCTCTGAACCACCTTCTACGGTAAAACAAACCCAGTGGCCACGGCTACGGCCAAGTGAAGATGGGGTGCACACTGCTCATAGGTGTCTGAATCATCGACTGCTTTTCCCGCCTCACAGCGCCTGACTGCACAGAGGAGGCACCTGCGCTGTGCCTGACTGGGGCTGGGAAGCAGAGACTGCAGGGCTGGAGATCACGGGCCACCTAGCTTTCAGGTGACCACAGGGGAGGCCACCTAGCTTTCAGGTGACCTGGATAGGGAGTGACAATGATGACAGAAAGAAAAGACTAAAGAACTCAAAAGTTTCTCAGCTCACACCCAAGGCCATTTCTTGAAATGGCAGTGAAGTATCCCGATGGAAATCTATGCACAGTTAGAAATCCGGATTAAAGTCCGGATCGCACTAGAGATGATGATGGGCATTTTCAGGACAGATTAAGATGCGACCCAGAGCCCTTGGAGTGTCCTGGGATAGTAAAGGGGTTCCTTAGGGAGAAGGGAGCTCATGGCCCTTATAATTAAGCCGTCATGATGTCAGGTCAGTCAGAGACAAGCAAATGGGACACGTGAGCGCTTGGGAAAATGAAGGCATGTTAATTTTAATAGCAGAGAAGTACAGCAGAGCTTCACGGCTGACTGCCCCTCAGAGCCCACTGTCACAGGCTTCCGGGCTGTTCTGTAAGTAAAGTTTGATGAAATTCTGATAATGCTTCACATCCATGAGGAGGGCTTTCACTGCGGGGTCTTCCTTCATGGCTGCCATCCAGAGCCTGAGTTTTGGAGTTGCGGCTGCCCACCTGTGGGAGGAAGAAAAAGGTGAGAGCTACCCAGGTAGAGACTTCGAGAAAGCATTACTATCATCTGTAGTTTCATTTTGTTTTCCCCTTAAAGTTTCCCCGGGGTTTAGCTCAGCGCCGTAAGTGCCTGCTTGGCAAATTCGAGGTCGTGAGTTCGATCCCCGGCACCAAAAAAAAAAAATTTATTTTGCAGGACGTGGTGGCACACGCCTGTATTCCCAGCATTCGAGAGGGGAGGATGAGGCAGGAGGATTGCCATGAGTCTGGAGCCAGCCTGGGCTACAGTGAGTTCAAGGCCATACTGAACTACACAGCGAGACCCTGCCTCAAAAAAAAAGAAAAAGAAAATTTTCTTTAAAATGTATATAAACATACATATTAGACTTGAAAGGTATCAAAGATCTTTGATTTACATGCGATGAATCTGAAATGAATGTGAAATGACTTGCCCAGTGTGAAAAGTTGTCCAAGCTGACAAACTCGTAACTTTTTAAAAGAGAACTTGAAAAACATCCAAAAAAATAAATATTACTTAATCACCAGGTTAGATCTAAAAAATAACCCTGAATAGCCCTAACCTGTAAAAATATGGGAGTAAATCAAGGTAGTTGGCTGCCAGACCAAAACAGACTTTAGAAGATGAAATCTTCCTGCCAAGCGGAAGGTAACCCTAGTCATAGCCTCCTGCAACAGCATCCTCTTGAAAATGTGCATCCTTGTGCATTTGTAATAAATTTAAAAACACTGAACACCACAGAAACCCCCACCCCTTCCCTCAGAAGCTGGAGTAGTGAGTGTAGGTCTGTGACGTGCTCTGGGTAACCCAGGACTCTTCTGTCTGCTTGTTCTCCTTCAGGTGTGTTAGATATTTTAACTCTGGTTCAGCAAAAATGTTCAACAGATGCTATTGCAACTATCATCCTACAAGACAAAATACTCAAATGCCTTACTCATTTAGGTCCTGTAATTCCATCCGTTCAAACCAGGGCCAGATGAGGTAATCAACCATAGAGACAGAATTGCCACCAAAGTAGGTTGTCTTCTTCTTAGACAGAACCTGAACATCAAACACGAAACAGTACTTATTTACGTGCCCGGTAAGGATCACCACCAGAAAGATGAAGGCAAGTTCAGCAGAGCAGGTTTATCCCGACATCCCAGGTGATCAGAAAGTTCAAACGAAGGCAGGAGGTGTAGTTCAGTGAGCACAGGACTTGCCTGGGGTCCTCAAGGCCCTGGGTTCAATCCTCAGTGCCAGGAAAAAAAGAAATACAAGGAAAAAAACGAATAGCTTTAGAGTTTGTTGCATAAAGTAAAACAAAATAAAATGGAAAAAAATAAAGAACAAGTATTCAGAATACAAAAACTGGCAAATCAATAAAAATAGCAAACAGCTCATCAGATAAAATGAACAATACTTGTACTTCACAAGAAAGGATGCCCAAGTGGCCAATGGGTTTTTTTTTCAATAATTGTTCTAAAAGGTGTTCAACTGTATTAACCACCGGGAAATGCAAATTTAAACCAAAATGCTATCCAACAGAATGACTGAAATAAACAAGACAACGTTGGCAAGGGTGTGTAATGGCTGCTGGTAGAAATGTAAATTGGTACAACTGTGTTTTAACAGTGTACATATCTTTAACTCAGAAATTCTACTTGGTAACAGGTTTGCCAAAAGGTATTACAGGAATGTGCACTGTAGCACTATTTGTAATAGCACAAAGGTAAAAATGTTTGCCCTTATAAATAACATCTATAACTTTTCAGTTAACATTATGTAGATTAGCTGTCACTTCTACCTGTCTTCTGCCTACTGTTAAGCTGTCATCATCTAAAGAATAGATGTGCTTCCACGTAGTCAAGCACAAAAGGATACATTTCCAAAATAGATTCAAAAGAAGAAATATAAAACCCCCCAAATCAATCACCACAAAAGAAATTGAAATGGTAATAAAAAATCTACTCCTGCAAGAGACACCAGCTCAGATGCTTTAGGGAAACAGCCAATGCCTATCAAATGGTTTCAGACATTAGGAAAATAAGGAAAGTTACCCATCTTACTTAAGAAGTTAGAATTGATACCAAGCCAATAAACAATAACTTCAGAACAATAAAGTATGAGCCAATTCTACTTCTGAACACATAACGCACAAATCCTTTTTACTATCAACTAGTTCTTACACATAGGAACGCCCACTGAGAACAAGTAGGCCTTATCCTAGTAACACACCAGGATAGTTCAACAACAGAAGAATCTGTCGTGATGCCATACTGACCAGACAAATGGGGAAAAAACCCTGAGACCGTTTCAGCGGACATCATACCCGAAACATTCAGCACTCATTCATGATTTTAAAAATCACAGTAATAATAGAAACAGTAGAAAAAAAGAGTTTCAGGAAAAACCTACAGTAAACTTGGTACTTATAAAATGTTAGGATCCATTGCCATAAAAAAACAGCACTGCGCCTTCCCTCGGGGAAGCTTCAGGCCCAGGCCCAGTGCTGATGGAATGGCTCAGGGCCAAGAGAAAGTCTGTCTCAGGCCTCAAATGACAGCTGTCCCCCAAAAGACAGAACACACGGGGCCCTCTCAAGGGTCTGTGATTTGTGGAAAACATTATATTAACTGGGAAAAGGAACACAGAAGGACGTGCATGCTCTGAGTCAAATTAAACTTCTTTTAAATACAGGGAGAGATGAAGACTGGAAACCAGATTAGAAAAAAGTGGAAGTAGGTGACAAATTATGGAAATGTGGGCAGTATGTTTCTTTTTCCCTTGTCATTTTAATGTCAATGCAACAGAATATTTAAAAGCAAGCCATAAAACAGTTATGGTACCAAGCACCCATTTTTTTGGTACTAAATTTTGGTGTTTTGGTTTATACTGAAAACAGAACAGCTTACAGCAATCTGTTAGATTTTTTTTTTTTTTCTCCTTTGCAGTACTGGGGACTGAACCCAGGGCGTAAATCACCAGTCTTTTATTTCTGGTTGGAGACAGGGTCTCACCAAGTGGCTGAATCACCCAAGCTGGGCTTAATCTTGAGATGCTCCTACCTGAGCCTATCAGAGGGTTGCAGTTACGGGTGTGAACTACTACATCCAGCAGAAATTATTTTATTTAATTCGGTATTATTCCTAATTACCATAAAAGTAACTTGAGAAATGGGAGAATGAAAAACAACTGGAAGGAAAAGAAGGGAAGATACAGGGTGGATTATAATACCATAAAAGCTGGGAGACACGATTACCTCTTCGAACACGTTCAGTCCTTTCTTCAGTTCTTCTTTTGCGCCAGAGCAGTCTTCTTTATTGTTCTGCAGTCTAAAAATGCTTGCCATGGAGGACGACACCTGGGCAGAGAACAAGCTTTAGTCCCTCACTGTGGGGCTCACTGCCTTGGCCCCCTCAGCTCAGAACCCACACAGGCAGGGTGCACCAAGTCCCTGTGTCCCGCCAGGGCTTATCTTACAAACTGTCCTGGAGACAAAGGTATGCTGGTTAGGATTTTGTAAGTTACAAAGAATAAATCCCACTTTGGTGAGTCCAAGTAAACACTTCTCTTTAAAAGACAGAGTGGGCTGGGAGTACCAGAAAAATAAATAAATAAAAGAGTGGTTCACAGAATTGCTGGAAGATGAACCAAACTGCTGGAACTCAGAACACTGCAAAATCATGCCAGAAGTGGCCTGATGTGACGTGCCCCTTGCTCCAGTGCAGTGGGCACTCTTCCCACCATTTCTCGTTGTGTAGGAAGCAGACACTGGCAACTGCTAGCAACACCAGCCTTGCTGCCGCTGCTGCTCTGGAATTCAGCCTCGCAGCTGCCACTGTGCCTGCCACCACGCTAAATAGCAGCACCAGTGAGCCACACTGCTGACATCTCGGCCGCGTGCTACCATCTGTGTGCCCGTCAGGAAGAGCTTTGACCCCAGGCCTGGCCCCAGGTGTGGAAAAGGAGTAGAGCGAGAGAATTTCTCTGAGTTCTACTTTGGGAAGGACACACAAGATGACTCCAAGAGACTGAAGAGCTGAGAGATGCTTTTGTGCTCGTGGTCAAGGCATCTGAAGCCTTTGAGATGACCCCACTGTCAGAGGGGTCCACGCATCCAACTTCTGTAAACGTGTACTGTGAAAACGAGAAAGTCATGAAACCGCATCACGGTCCTCACCGGGGCCGAAGGGCCTGTGGGCAGCCCTTCTGTCCACATTTCCACTCTGCCCGCCTAGGCCTTCATCCTTGCTTTTCCTTAAGTACAAGCGATAGTCAAAAAAAAAAAAAAATCACTCTTAAAAATGGGTAAGTATGTTCAAAGCGAGGTTGAGTATTCTGGAATCCTGAGGGCTGAGTTAATGACGATGTGTCTTTCACTGTAATCCATGGTTTAAAATTTAAAATGTCCGCTGTATTTTTATCACACCCTCTATCTGCACCATATTATTTTCTACATATCACTTCCCTTTCCAGTGTTCTTAATTTCTGCTTCCCCTAAAAATGTATTTTTAATGTGGCTTGGATAGTTCAATCTTCAGTAATTGTATGTATCTTCAAAGCATTTTTACTGTCTTAGTCTCTGTGTTTTATTTCTAAATCCCCAGAAGAGAAGATGGTGGCCAGCTATGGCAGGGGAGGAGGGGGTACACTTCTGGTCCAATGAGCAATGGCCTGGACAGTGGGATCATGTGGTATACACCCCTCTTTTCTCCTGAAAGGGAACGGGGAGATCTCCGTGGGCACCTTCAGCTTTACCTGTCATGCCTATTTCCTTTCTCCAGTACAGTGAATCTAATTTCTAAACTCACCAGAGTTTCCTGTAAATATTACAGGCTCTTCCCATCAGCTCTGACCCATCGTCTCCAGCCACGGTGCACTCATCCTAGTGAACTCAGTGACTTCCGAAGCCGTCCTCATCCCTTGGGAGGATCTCCTCAAAAAATAACAGCCTCCCTATAAGTCCCCCCTCTTCTAGATATTTTTTAAAACCACTTTTCTATAGAAAAATATTCCTCTGTCCACTAAGTGTACTAACCAAGGTAGTAGTTTTATAGGAATACAACAGGACATTGCAGTATTTGGTGTCTAAACACAAATCTGTTTGTCCCTTCTGTGGTGCTGCCACTAGCTGAACTAATATGCAGTGCTGCTAATTAAGATGCAAAGGCTTGGGCCACCCCAGGGCGGGGAAACCAGAAGCAAGAGCCTCTCCTGAGATCCGCGCCATGCTGGAACTTAGGGCGCCGAGCCAACCAGTAAGCAGCCTGC
>PVJX010027054.1:0-18492 GCA_004027295.1 Dolichotis patagonum | reverse complement strand
GCCCAGGCTGGTCTCAAACTCGCAACGATTTCCCTGACTCAGCCTTGCTGGGCGCCACCACGCCCAGCTCTGAATAATAATTTTAATAAAAGTTTTTACCTTTGTTAATGGTTTTTCATTACTAAATAACTTTAGAAATATATGGTGTCAATTCCTATGTAAATATTTCCCTTAATCTTTCATAACATCACTATCAAAGCTTTTTATGATTATAAGGTATTCATTTCCCAACTAGTCCCTTAAATTAAAGTGCTGCATACTTGCTATATAACATAACTTCAAAGAGCCACAGACAATAAGAATTTAGATATGAAACACAACAGTGTGTGGCTCAAAGAGATGATCTGTTTTCAGAAACATATATGTATCTAAACAATGATTTCCCTATAAAAACCAATTATCTTTTTTTAATGCTTGCTAATAATACAGAACAGCAAGGTTTGTTTTGAGAAATTTTTATTACTTACCTTTAAGAAGTTAAAATTTAAAGACCCAATCCAAAAATGGCCATTTGAGATGAACACACATCTCAGATGAAAAAGTACAAACAGCAAATAAAGTACAAACAGCGAAAAAATATATGAAAAAATGTTTAATATCACTGGTTATCTGAGAGATGCAAACTGAAACAATCCTGAAATTCCACTTCACCTCAGAAAAAATGGCTGTTAACAAGAAGTCAACCAATAGGGCCAGGGATTTAGCTCACTGGCTTAAGCGCCTGCCTGGCAAGCGCAAGGTCGTGAGTTCGATCCCCGGTACCAAAAAAAAAAAAAATCCTTAAAAAAAAAAAAAAAAAAAGAAGTCAACCAATATAAATGGTAGAACGGCTATGGGGAAAAATGAACACCTCACTGTTGATGGGAGTGCAGACCGGTGCAACCATTGTGGAGATTCCTCAGAAAACTAGGACCCGCTCAGAGGCACAGAGCCTGCTTGTCAACTGCAAGGTCCTGAGTTCGATTCCCAGTACCAAAAACAATAAAACAACAAAAAACAATAAACAAAACCCTAGGAGTAGAGGTTTCATTGAACTCAGCCATTCTCCTCCTAGGTATTATTCCACAAGAATTAAAAGCATCATACCACAGTGATATATGCACACCTATGTTTATAGTGGCACAGTTTGTAACAGTCAAATCTTGGAAACAACCCAAATGCTCATCAACTGGTGAATGGATAAAGAAGATGTAGGTTTTTTTCTATACAGTAAATACTATTTTGCCATAAAGAAGGATATACTTGAGACATTTCTAGGAAAATGAACGTATCTTGAGACTATACTCTTAAGTGAAATAAATCTGACATGTGTCACACTGTTTCTCTAGTGTGAGAAACTGAAAGTATAAATAAGGACCAAAATGGACCTTGTGAAACAGGAAGTGAAACAGGAAGAAAATGTTCAAATGGGGAGGGGTACAAAAGAGGGGTGTGAGAAGGGAAAGAAGGGAAGTTTTTAAAAATGAGAAGGAAAACATGGAAACAAAGGTTTTGTAAATGAGGGGAGAAGAGTTGAAGGGAGGGTAGAGGAATGGGAAAAAACAAGTTATATCATGCACAGGTACAAATTCCCTAGACAAATGTGATCACTATGTATATCTAAAATGTACCAATAAAATCGATTTAAAAAAAAGATGAGTCTTATAGACTCATCTTTAACTCTGATTAAAACATTCCAATAACTTCCCAAAGACCTTAGATTCAAAACAAAGACCTCTGACATGGCATTAGGGGTACAGCTTGGTGGGTAGAGCCTTGGTCTGACATGTCTGAGGCCCTGAATTTGATAATCCCCAACACTGCAAAAATTAATTGAAGTAAAACTTTTGACAGAGCTTAAAAGCTTTACACAATCTGATCGTGCTAATTTTCCTCCTCAATCTCATCACTCCTGAGCCCAAGTTTTCTTTTAGATCCTGGCACAGGCTTTGCTTCTTCCAGCCACAAGGCCTACATACACATTGCCCTCGAATTATATGCCTTCTCATTGTGCCCTTATCTAACATTCTTTTTAGTTTTTGTCTCAAGCATCATCTCTCCAAGACATACTGCCTTACTCTCTCGTTTAGATCAACTTTCTTTGTTCTAGTTTGCCATCACCATGATTTCTTTCCTTTAGAACACCTCTCAGTTTTCAGTTATATATTTATTACTGTTTGTTTTATCTGTTTCTCCTTCTAGATGCACTTTCAATAAAGGCAGGTAGGCTCTAGTGCTTGATATAACAATGGGTCCTCAGCTGTTATGTATACTTGAATGAAAATCCTGTGATCACGTCTGCAACCAAGCAGAATGAATTTGTGGAGAACTAAGTGGAGGCAAGCAGATTAACAGAGAGAAGAAATGATGGAAGCCTGAAGTAGTGCAGTAGAGACGCAAAGAGTAGATGAGTCCGAGCAAAAGCTAGGCAATAATCAACTCAATTTCACGTTTTATTCTTTAAATGGTGTGGCTGCTAACTTTTGGACTTTGACATATAACTGACTTACCTTTATCAGTTTATCCTATCAAGGTTATGCTATTTCAATAAAGTAAGCCTGAAATGATCTGTTCCTGAAAATGGAGACAGAGACCCTGTAAAACTACCTGATATTTAGCAATGAATGTTTAACTACCTTCTCAAATTATCCAAATCACTCCATAACATATAAAAACAGAAGGCTTATCAATTATTTAATATTATCCTAATATCAAAACCTGGAAGAAAACACACTCAAAAAATTTTTATCTTGAAATATATCCTAAAGTAAATATTAACAAGATGAATACAACAGCATGTTAAAAGAATAAACAAATATCACCTTACAAAGACTACAGATATCAGACATGTTAAACATCTTTACACAGAGAGAGGCAATCTATGAAATCCAGACTGAAGGAGATTGTAAGGGTGATAACAGGACAAATGATCTGACTTCTCTGACAAACACTAAGGGAGAAAAAGATTTGGAGAAGGAACTTATACATGTCAGGAGACTTACAGACTATCAGTCTACTGTAGTATGAACTTTACTTTGGACCCTGATTCAGTGAAGATTCTCTATGTACATATATACTTTACATACTTACATACATATATAGATACATAAACACCTACCTACAGAGAGACCTATCTAGCTGTCTATGTGATGTCTGATATTTATTTCAAAATTATAGAGGAAAGTAGATGTAGAGCCAGGTGTGGTGGCAGATGCTTATAATCCCAGCACTCAGAGGCTGAGGCAGGAAGATCGCTGTGAGTTCCAGCCTGGGCTACATAGTAAGTTCCAAACTAGCCTGAATTACACAGCAAGACCCTGTCTTAAAAATTTTTTTTAAAATGTAGACGTAGAAAATATATAGACAAGAAAAGACTGAACATCAGGTGATAATCTAAAGGTCAATAATGACTATATGGAGACCCTTACCACCACTGTGTATTCCACTTTCATAGATGCTTAAAATTATCCAGAATAAAACAGATTTTGGGGAAGGGTAAGCATGGTGGGCACATCTGTAAACCTAACACAGGAAGATGGTAAGTTCCAGCCCAGCCCCCACCTCAATATAAAAAAGTGGAGGCTGGAGTGGGAACGTAGTTTAGTGGGTAGGTCCTACGTTCAATCCCCAAAGAGAAAAAGGGAAACTAAGAGGATTATTTTTAAGGAAGGACTTCTTTTTTTTAATTGGTACTGGGGATTGAACTCACGACCACATGTGCTTGCAATGCAGGCACTTATGCCACTGAGCTAAATCCCCAGCCAAGGCAGGACTTAGTTTGTAGGAATGAAAGACTAGTTCAATATTATATAATCTATTAATAATATTAAAGGATTCAAAACAATGATCAATACAGTGAAAGGTTTTAAAAATTTGAGTCATATATACTTAGAAAAAAAACCTTGAATAGAAAGACCTAAAAGAAAGTCCTGAATATGACAAAGTGAAGGTATTTTTGTGATACTGGCTGAGCAGTGAACTAACAGTATTTCCATTAAAATCAGTCAACAAAGAAGGTATTTGCTGACATCACTATTATCTAACAGTTTTTTTTAAACTGGGATTGAACTCAGCACCATGCTGCTGACTCATATCCCCACCCTTCTAACAGTGTCTTTGTTTTGATGGTACTAGTTAACTCAGTAAGATTGAGAGAAACAAAATAAATGGCATAAATTTTAGAAAAAGGAGATAAAACAATCGTGTATGCTAAACAATCCAAGAGATTTTAAAGGCACCCATACTATGTAGACAAAAAAAAACCCCTAGTTATTATATAAATTTAACACAATTGTATTCCAACAAGACTTTTTCTTGTTTTCTAAAACTTGACAATATAACCACAAAACTCACATGCAAGAATAAACATGAGAGCTATCAAAAAAATTTTAGGCGGTATGAAAGTACAGGAATACTTTGCCAAAAGTTAACAGAAACACTCTCTAGATGATAGTTTAGCTAAAACTCTATAATGCGTAATTGTAACTGTTGGGGAGAATGCGTAGAAGCTCCACACGTACGCGCTGTGGGCGAGAAGGTAAACTGGCATAGCTGCTTTGGAAAAGTCTGGTAATTCCTCAAAAAGTTAATCATAAAGGTTGCATTTGATTCGGCAATTTTACTCCTGATCACACCTGCCTAAAATCTCCCCCGCCCAACAAAAATACTCTGTGACAGGAACAGACAAGTCAGTGGAAAACAGGGCAAATTCAGAACAGATATTCTTTCTGCATCTGCTCAGTCCACAGGCATCAATTTTCTGCATGACTGTCTGAATAATCTTCCGGAACTTTTAACAATTTAGATCATACCTCAGCTCCCTGATCAAAACCCAGCAGCTTCCCAACACACTCAGAATAAAATTTCAACTTCTTACTAGAGCCCTCCCTGTCTCAAAAATAAAAAGGGCAGAGGGTGCAGCTCAGTGACACAGCATTTATTTATTATATGTAGGCACTGGCTTCAATTCCCAGTACTACAGAAAAAAAGAAAGGAAAATACAAATAGTCAATAAAAATAAGAAAGACACTTTATCTCACTAACGTGGAAATGTAAATTAAAATACTGATGATTAGTGATTATTTTTAAAAATTAATAAAGTCTAAGGCTGGAGGGCTAGGGATTTAGCTCAGTGGCACAAGTGCCTGCCTGGCAAGTGCGAGGTTGTGAGTTCAATCTCTGGTACCAAAAAATAAATAAATTATTTAGTTAATAATAATAATAATAATAATAATAATAAAGCCTGGTATGTTGACAATGTTTTTTTTTTTTTTTTTTAAATAATAGCTGCCAGGTGTGGTGGTACACTCCTGTAATCTCAGCACTCAGGAAGCTGAGGCAAAAGGATCGTTCCAAGTTCCAGACCAGCCTGGGCTACAAAGTGAGCTCAAAGCCAACCTGAACTGCATAGGGAGACCCTGCCTCAAAAAGACCAAAAAAAAAAAAAAAATTGCTGGGTGTTGTGGTGCATATCTATAACCCCAGCACTTAGAAGGCTGAGGCAGACTGGGCAACAGAGCAAGATGCTGTCTCAAAAAAACAAATAAAAATAAATTAATTAAAAGAGTAACAGTTTTACTGAGATATCATTCACATACCATAAAATTTGCCCTGTTGAACGGTATAACTGGTGGACTGAACTACAGTCAGAGTTGCACAAGCATCACCACTGCCTAACTTTACAACATTTTTATCACCCTATTTCCCAGTGGTGGGCACCGCACAGTCCCCCACTCCTAGGAACCACTCATCTGCTTTCTTTATGGATTTGCTTTTTCAGAAACAGACTCTCTTATACAACACTCATGAGCAAGGCAGTGGGTATATTTTGTTCTCTGACCCCACAATACTGGTTCTAGTAATCTGAAAATCTAGGAATAAAAGCATCAACACAGAAAGAAAACTGAACAAAGATGAATGTTAAAGTCCTGTTGTGAATAAATCTAAGTGACCGTTAAGAAGGGGAGAAGCAGTAAACTCAGATGCACACACATACAGGCTCTCAACAGGGGCAGCAAAGAATCCAAGGCAGGTCTTCACGCTGAGGGGCGGAAATAAGGCAGAGCCCACAGGAGTGGAACTGCATTCCTAACAGAACACCGGAGCTTCCCAGCAAGGACTGTCTGTCCACAACCCAGCAAAGCGCACCACCCTCTCCCACAACCATCCCCTAGAGAGCAGAAAAGCAAACCAAAGGAAAGCACAGCTTAAGGCACTTAGAGTAGTCTGGCGAGGAAGACAATGGAGCCTACTGGGGAAAACTCGCGTGCAGATGTGCCTGGCCTAGACTAGGTCAGAGCAAGTTGTCTGGACTGCACTGTGCATATCAAGCACAAACAAAATAAAACAAAGGACATAACAACAATGCAACAGATAATGGTGTATAACAATAAAAGGAAGAAGGAAAGGAAAAAGACACAAGGAACCCAGCCTGGAATAAAATGAAAGCCAAGAAAGGGAATGAAACTTCCCAGAAGTGACTCAAAAAAAATAAGTAAGACTCTGAATTCTATAAAGTAAGAGCCAACAGATAACCTAAAACAAAAGGCAGGACAGGAAGTTCAAAAAAGCTAAGAAAACGAAACAAAAGTAATCTAATACTTAAAATATAAACATATAAAATATATACTTAAAATATAAACTAATACTTAAAATATAGACATATAAAATATAAAGTGATCTAACACTTAAAATATAAACAATTAATAACAGGATAAAAGTTAAAAGAAAGATATATCCAATAGATACACATTAAAAAAACTGGAAATGTACTAATCATGTAACATACTGATAGAGCTTTACTAATATGGAAATGCTTGACATACTTGCTTTTGTAATTAAAAGTAAAAAATGTTAACAGAAAAATGGCACAGGAGATTCCTCTTCTCTAAAATAAGTCATTTAGCAATGGAAAGAATAGTTCTACTGTTCTAGTGTATACTACCTTGTAGGTACTTAACATATTGTGTACTGCCTGAGTAACACGTGTACTAGGGAAGATTCAAGACTCCCAAAAAGAGCAACGCTATATAATTAAATATACATCTTGCTATAGTAAGTAGCCTGTATTAAAAGATTCTAAAAATGACCAGAAGTAGAGTCATGAATTCAACTTTAATCTTCTGCCCTGAGATTTCCCATTTGTTTCTGTATTTTTCTTCTCTTTGGCATTATGCTTTAGTCACCTGAGTTCAGAATTGAATAGCTATGAATTCTTAACGGAAAACTCACCATTGTCTTTTTAAATTCCTAATTCAATTTTGGCATCTCATGTATTTCTCTGTCCACAGATTAGTACCCATACAAGAAAAAACAAAACACATACCTTCCATCTTTCAGAGTGTTAACAATAAATCGGTCAATCTGGCAAATACAGTTGGTAGCCAATCGTTGTTCCTCAACAAGAGAGTTCATCTGTGTTGCTAACATGAAAGCTGAAAAGCAGAGAGATTACTTTAGCCTGCAAAGTGTTTCAGTTTAAAGAATATTAAAGATAATCACACACACAAAAGACTTAAACATGTTCCTCTTTAAACTAATCAGACTCTGGATATGAAAAACAGTTTCATCTGTTGTGTTAAACATGTGCTGCCTATCTTAAAAAAAAAATACATATATATATAATATATATTTCTTAAAGGGCTCTAAACCATTTTTTCCATTATTCAGGTTTCATGACAAAGACCAAAAAAATCTTTTATGGATCTGTCGTCATCTCATACTTGAGATAGCAGATACCTATTCTATAAATATTTTCCTGTCTTCCTTTTAGAGCTTTCAATACATAAATAAAATCTCCAAAAAGTCAAGTACAGGAGAGCTAACCCATCACATTTGCTAAGTGTCTTAGGAAGTAAATGACAAAACAAAACACCAAAGAGCACCAGTCAGAGAAAATTAATTAAGCCAAATGCCAGCTCTCCATCATATCCATTCTACTGTTAAGAGTGCTCTCTCCCAGAATGGAGACTTCAGGAACACCCCAAACAATGGCAATCGAAATGTTGGGTGCACGTTATTTAAGCAGTTACAGATACTCAGATTTATATACTCACAGGACAGAGTGTTGATTCCATCACTCATAAGCAGTCGATAACGGGGTGGACTATTCCCTGTAGTAATGGGGCGGATGTTCTAGGATAGAAAACTTGATTCATTAGCCAGGGTTTTTGCCCAACCCCCAGAGATAAGTAGACAAAAGTGGCAGGACAGTGGGTTTGCCATTAATTCAGGACATAATAAACTGTATGCCCAGCTAAATGCAAATGTAAGAAAACTGGATTTGGTGATTCTTTCCACCAACCTCTCTCTACTTAACATTATTAAATATAATACAGACCAGACTAAAATGAAAATGCCAATCTTCTCTATTCTCCCTTACTCAAATTTGGCTAAAATTAATTACAAAAAACGGCATACATAAAAAAGGGCATCTCACATAAGGTACGGTTAAGCTGGGTGTGGTGGTACACACCTGCAGCCCTGGCTCTTCAGAAAACTGAGGCAGAAGGACAGTGATTTCAAGGCTAGGCTGGACAACACAGCAAGACTGGCTCAAGGGGGGAAAAAGAACAAATTTAAAAAGATAAAAAACAAAAAACCTGAAAATATCTTGGCCCTGAAGGAGAATACAACTGGGATGAAGAGGCAAGCAAAGTGACATAAGCAAAACGTGCACATAATGCTACAGAGGCAGAGCCAGGAACTTTATCACAACTTGAGGAAGATCAGAGGCAGCTTTCTGAGGGAAGCAAACTATGTAAACAGAGCCTGAGGTCATGACTGGCAGTCTGGGAGCAGTGGGAGACAGACCAGTCTCAAAATCTGCAGGTGTGATCCTAGACTCTGCTTCTACTGATGTTTGCAATTCCTATTAAACACAAGTCCCTTAAATAAATGATGAGCTAATAGAAGAATTTTAAGTGGACGCATTCATGTAAATATATCTCTCCAGAGGTCATATGTAACACATATTTGAGCAAGATACACCTAAGGACAGGGAAACAAGTAAGGAGACAGTTACAGTAACATTTAGCATTATGTCATCTACTCACTATGGAGAACAACAGAGGCAAAACATTAAATTCTGAACCTCCAAAGGTTTAACTTTAAATATAATTAAAATTTTTTTAAAGAGCTGGGGAAAGTTCTGATGTGGACATACCTATAATTTATAATTATGTGCATCTAAAATTGCTTGATGTAAATCATATGTAGATACTTACAATGACTTGGAGAATGGGTTTGATGGATGTATCCCCTTGCTGCATTATAGCCTGAAAGAACAAAAACAGCTTCCTGTAACACATTCGCTCAAATCACAATTAAAAACTGGTAGACTATTACAGTTCGGCATTAAGGATAAAGTAAGGATACTAGTGTTATAAACCTGTTCAGCATCAGTCATTTGAAAGATCTGATTTATCATTATGGACGAATCATAAAAGTGCCTGTTTTCAAGGAAAATAAACAGCATTTGTAGTCAACACTGTTTTCTTTTTTCCTATTTTCTTCCCCTTTGGTACCAGGGATCAAACTCATGACCTCATGCTTGCCAAGCAGGTGGATATAACCGCTGAGCTATATCCCTGGCTTCAATAGTGTTTTCTTATGAAAACTTTTGAACATCACGGAATCCCAAAACTTACACACTTTTCTCATTAAATCATTGGTGATATTAATAAAGATGAATTTTTGATATAACAAAATACATTGACATTTGGCAAATTTGCATAATGCGATGAGCCAATATTTTCCAAATGATGAATGCATGTTAAAAACAAATCATAGGTTAAAAAAAAAAAAAACTTGTTCAAAATATAAGACACAGGCTGGGCATACAGCTCAGTGGCACAGCGCTTGCCTGGCAAGAGTGAAGTTGTGAGTTCAATCCCCAGTACTAAAAAACAAAAACAAGAACAAAAACAAAAACAAAAACAAAAAGACCCATAGATCAATCTATAGCCCAACAAAGCTTTAAGATCATTTTTTTTCTTTTACTTTTTTTTTTGTACTATGGATTGAACCTAGGGCCACACTGAGCCACATCCCCAGTCCTTTTTTTTTTTTGGAGATAGTCTTATTAAGTTGCTAAGCTGCAAATGCTGGCAAGGCTGTGGGGATAAAGGAACCATTCTCCACTGCTGGTGAGAGTGTAAACATGGAAGTCAGTATGGAGATTCCTCAAAAAACTAAAACTAGGGGTTCCACTGGACCCAGCTATTCCTTAGGTATCTAGGTATCTTCCCAAAAGTTAAAAACAAATACCATGGCAATATTTGTACATCCATGTTTACAGCAGCACAACTTGTAATAGCTGTATCTTGGAAACAGCACAAATGCTCACCTAACCAATAAAAAGATAGAGAAAATGTGGTTCGATATGCAACGGAGCACTACTGCACCGGTAAGCTTGGTGAATGTATAAATGTGACAACCATACTTTGAAGTGGAATGTCCAACACAGTTTATATATTAGATTGTTTCAGTTATGTGAGAAACTAAAAAGGTAAGTAAGGACCAAAACGGACAGTAGATATTGGGAAGTAGGAAGAAAATGTTCAAAGGGGAAGGGAAACAAGGGAAGGAGAAAGGAGAAGTGAAGGATGAGAAAAGGAAAACAAAACAGAATAGAAGGGAAAAAATGAAAATTTTTGTAAATAAGAAAGGGGAGAACCGTTGTAGGGAAGGGAGAGAAATGGGGAAAAAAATAAAGAAATGTTATGTATAGGTACAAATTCCCTACAATAGAGTATATCATTATGTATATCAAAAAGTATACAAAATAATTAATTCAAAGAAAAAAAAGTTACTAAATCGCCTGGGCTAGGCTTGAACTTGTAATCTTCCTGCATCGGCCCCCAGAATGCTGAGATTACAGGTGTTTACCATCACACTCGGATAAAATTTGGATATAGTATCAGAAAAAGAGGTCAGGGTTGAGGATAGAGCTAGTGAAGGGGCAGGTGCACAGCATGTGTGAGGTCCTAGATACAATCCTCCACGCAGCCAAATAAAAAGGCTTGACAAAGGCTATTAAAATACTCCTTTTTCCAACCCAATTACCTGTATGACACCAGATTTCCTTCATTTCCTTCAAATAAAACAATGAACTGACTGCCGGAGCTGATATGAAAATCTAGCTGTCATATTAAAGAGAGGTACAAAAATACAAAATACCACTCTTCTCAGTATTTTTGCTTTTTATTCACTATAAGGGCTTGAATCCAGGGAACAGAGATCTATATCCTCAGGCCTTTCTAATTCTTTTATTTTGAGACAAAATCTAAGTCATTAGTTGCCCTGGCTGATGGGGCTGGGGATTTAGCTCAGTGGCATAAGCACCTGCCTTGCAAGTGTGAGGTCGTGAGTTCGATCCCTGGTACCGATTAAAAAAAAAAAAAAGAACATACAGTTGCCTTGGCTGAGCTCAAACTTGTAATCCTCCTGCCTTGGCCCCCTAAAGTACTGGGACTACAGAGGTGTACCACCATACCTATTAAATACTATTCATACTAATTGTTATTGGAAATGAATAAATATTTTAAAGTATCTTAGTTATAATTTCAAATAGATACAGGGTCCTAGATATAACCCATAAAAACAAAAGGTCTTAGGTAGGCTTCGGTGGTGCCTCAGAGTATATAAACCCAATTCTAAGACCAAAATCATGGACTGAATGTGTATGCCCCTTCTAATTCGTAGTTAAAACTTTATAATCTCCAATGTAATGGCATTAGGTGGAACATTCAGGATAAAGTTATAAAGCTGCAGACCCCACAATGAGATCTGTGTCCTCACAGAACAAAGAAATCAGAGCTCTCCTTCCACAGCACAAAGAGGTCACCTAAGCACACAGTGAGCCGACCTCGGTCTAACAGCCAGGAAGAATAGCCTCACCAGAAGCCACATCTATTCTCCTTAATTTTAGATTTCCTTGCCTCCAGAAGTGTGCAACAGTAAATGTTTATTCTTTAAGTCACCCAGTTATCAGTATTTTTTATTGCAGCCCAAGATAAGATACACTGACCTAAACCAATCACTATAAAGAGTACAGCTAATAACAGCAGTGATAATCCAAATCATAAAGCTAAATAAATAATCCAAAAGATAGGAAACCTAAAACAACAAAGAATAGATTGAACAAACAGAAAAAGGTAGCAAGATGAAAAACTTAAAACCAATCATATTAAATGAACTTGACTTAAGTACTCTAATTATAAGGCAGAGATTGTCAGAAAGTGAGCCAATTATTTGTTGTGTACAGAAACAACTCAAATATAAAGAACAAGTTAAAAGTAAAACACTGGGAAAAGATATAGCACTAACAGCAGACAAAGTAGATTCCAGGAAAGAAGAGTAATACCAGGGTTATAAACGGACATTTAATAACAGGACCCAATGAAAATATATACAATGTGTGCAACTAACAACAAAGTTTCAAAATTCTTGAAGAAAAAACTGACAGGATTAAAAGAAAAGAAAAATAGAAAGATCCGTAATTACAAATGGTGGTTTCAATGTCATTCCTTTCTATTGAGGATGAAAACACCAAGAGAGAACAGTAATACATATATCCCTGAACACTATAGAGACCTTGAACTGCCCTCCCCCAAAGTATTATTAACTGAATGAAAATGGAAATAGAATCTATCTAAAATTGCAGGATGGCTGGATATATGATTGCACGTGTCTGTATTTTGTTTGTTTTTTGAGACAGGGTCTCAATGTGCAGGCCAGGCTGGCCTTAAACTCACAGCAATCCTCCTGCCTCAGCTTCTCAAGTGCTGGGATTACAGGCATGCACCATGATGTCCAACTTCACTGGCCTGTAATACCAGTACTAGGGAGGCTGAGGCAGGAGGATCTCAGGGACTAGGCCAGGCTAGGTTACATAGTGAGTTCAAGGCTAGCCTGAACTACATTGCAAGACCCTGTCTCAAAAACTAAAACTAAAACAAAATAGAATTGTGAAGAGCCAGCAGTGGTGGCACACACCTGTAAAACTAAGTATTTGGAGAAAAGGCTATCCTGGGTAGCAGCAAAATCCCATCTCAAAACAAAAATACATAAATTTGCAGCATATAACAAGAATAATGCTATATGTTTAGTATTAGAAAAGAAAAGTATCCAATGTGAATAATCTAAACTTCAACAACAAAAAAAATCTAAACTTCCACTATAAAAAGCCAGAAAAAAAAGCATTAAACCCAAATGAAAAGAACAAAAAAATCAATTATTAAATAGAAACTGGGTAAACAATAGAAAAAAAAATTGAACCAAAATCTTGCTCTTAAAAAAAAAAAAAAAATCAAGTTGATAAATCCTTAGCCTATCTAGTCAATAAAACATACTTTCAGTATCTGGAATAAAAACAAAAGCATCACTGTAAATCCTACATAAAAGTTAAAAAGATAATACAGGCATATTAGAAACAACTTAAAATGGAAAAATCCTTAGAAAAACATAAACTATCAAAACAAATACAAAAAACTCTGAAAATCTAGATAGCTCCGTATCTATTAGGAAATAATCTGTAATTTTAAATATCTTAAGAGAGATGGCTTTACTGGTGAATTCTACCTATCTTCTAAAGAAACATACACCTCACTATTGCATAAATCATTTCAAAAAATAAAAGAGAAAAACCTTCCCAAATCCTTTTATGATGTTAGGTTTACTCTGAGGGAAAAAAACAAAGGCATTCTAAGAAAGAAAAATCATAGGCACATCACTCATGAACACAGGTGCAACAATCTTCACTGAAATATTAGCAAATAAACAAGTCTAGCGCCAAACAAAATAATACCCTGACCAAGTGGCATTTATACCAAGAAAGCAGTTTACTCAAAATCCAAAAATCAATGTAATCTGTCACATTAACAGAATAAAGATGAAAAACACTATAATCTCAATCGATGGACAAAAAGCATTTGACAAAATCCAACACTCATTTATTATAAAAAGCTCAGCAAACTAGGCAAAGAAGAAATCCTAAACCGATAGCTGACATCTTTTTAAAAATCTATAGTTAGCACTTAATGGTAAAAGAGTGATTTTTTTTCCCTAAGATCAGGAACAAGGCAAAACCAACTCTCACTACTTTAATTCATGGTATTAGGTGTCCTAACTAGGTAATGGGCAAGGAAAAGAGACAAAAGCATCAAGACTGGAAAGGAAGAAATACTTGAAACTGCCTTTAGATGCCAATGATGCGACTGCATGCATAGGAAATCCTAAGATATGTACAAAAACTAGTAAGTCAATTTAGTGAGTTTGCAGAATACAAGGTTGACAGGCAAAATTCACTTGTATTTCTAAGTACCAATAATAACAACTGGAAAACGAAACTTTTTAAAATGGCATTTAAACGCCATCAAAAGTAAAATACCAGTCAGGCACGGTAATACACATCTGTAGTCTCAGCTACTCTGGAGGCTGTGGCAAGAAGATTACAAGTTCGAAATTAACCTAGGCAATTTAGCAAGATCTTGCCTCAAAATAAAATATAAAAAGGGCTGAAGATGTACCCCAGCACACTCAGTTTGCAGGTATGAAACCCTGATTCAACCCCGAGCATCACAAAAAAGGAAAAAAGCAAAACAAAACAAAACAAAACAAAACAAAAACTTATGCAACACTTTTGAGAGAAATTAAAGGAAATATGTCAGGTGTGGCCGTGCATGCCTGTAACCCCAGCACTCAGGAAGCTGAGGCAGGAGGATTATCACAAGTTTGAGGCCAGCATCAGCTACACAGTGAGTTCAAGGCCAGCCTGAACTACACAGCAAGACCATGTCTCAAACAAAACAAAACAAAAAATAAATAAAGGAAATCTAAACAAATTAAGATAATCACCATTAATGGCTTGAAAAACTTAGTATTTGTCAGATGTCAACTAATCGATAAATGCACTACCAATCAATACCTCTCAGGCAGAAGTGAAAGACTTGTACAATGAAAACTATAGTATTCTTAAAAAAGGAAATCAAAGAAGACAGCAGAAAATCCTAAGAATCCTGTTTCTGATTAGGCAGAACCAAAATGGTCAAAATGGCCGCAATTTCAAAGTTGATATACAGATTTAATGCAATCCCAGTAACATTCCAATAACATTCTTCAGTGGACTGAAGAAAACAATTCTAAAATTCATATAGAACTGGAAGAGATTCAACAGCAAAAGCAATCTTGGGCAACAAGAGCTAGGCAGGAGGGCATCACAATCCCAGAATTCAAAGTTACACTGTGAAGCTATGGTGATAAAAACAGCATGGTACTGACACACAAAAAAGACACGGGGATCAATGGAACAGGACAGAGGATACAAAACACCCCATGTATATTCAACTATTGGGTCTTTGACAAAGGAGCCAAAATACACTGGAGGAAAGACAGCCTCTATAAGGAACAGTGCTTGGAAAATTGTTATCCACTTGCAAAAGACTGAATCTAGACCCTTATCTCTCATCATGTACTAAATTAAAATCAAAATGAATCAAAGAACTAAATGGTAAAACAGAAACATAATCTGTTGGAAGATAAAATTGGTAAAACTTTTAAAGTCATAGGTACAGGCAAGATTTTCTGAACAAAACCTGAGTTACATAGGAAATAACACTAAAAATCAATAAATGGGATATTAAATTAAAAAGTTTCTGCACAGGGAAAAAGACAACCTAAAGAATACAAAAAAAAATTTCACCCATTGTTCCTCAAAGAACTAGTATCTAGAATATATAAAAAACTCAAAAAATTAGACCTTCTTGGGCCAGGGATTTAGCTCAGTGGCTTAAGCGCCTGCCTGGCAAGCATGAGGTCGTGAGTTGGATCCCTGGTACCAAAAAAAAAAAATTAGACCTTCCTCAAAATAAAAGCTCTGATCACAAAATGGACAACTGAAATTAATAGATACTTCACAGAGGAAGTACAAATGGCCAATACATGAAGACATGTTCAACATCTCTGGCCATTACAGAAATGCAAATTAAAACAACACTGAGATTCCAGTGTTCCTGTGAGATTCCAGGAAAAAATGGCCATCATTAAGAAATCAACAAATACTGGTGAAGCTGCAGGGGAAAAAAGAACCCTTCTACATTGCTGGTGGGAATATAAACTAGTACAATCATTATGGAAACCAGTATGGAGATTACTCCAAACACTAAAACTGGAAATTCCACTTGACTCAGCTATTGTATCTTCCCCCAAAAGTGAAATACATATTACAGTGATACATGCGTACTTACATTTATAATAGCACAATTCACAACAGCTAAATCTTGGAAGCAGTCTATATGTCCACCAACAGGTGAATGGATAAAGAAAATGTGGTATTTACACAATGGAGTTCTACTCTGCAATAAAAATAAACAAGTAGGGCTGGGGATTTAGCTCAATGGCATAAGTGCCTGCCCGGCAAGTGTGAGGTTGTGAGATCAATTCCCACACACACACACACAAAAATAAATATAAATAAATAAACAAGTCATTTGTAGGAAATCGATGTATCTTGAGAACATAAGTGAAATAAATCAGATACACCAGCTTAAATATTGCATGATTTCTCTTATATGAGAAACCCAAAATATAATGAGCAAAATAATAAATAGTAAAAAGTAGGGAAACATATCTTTCTCAAATAGGGAGGTGATCAAGAGATGGAGGGAGGGAAAAGGGGGAGGGGATGAAAAAGGAATATATATTAAAAAAAGATATGTTATATACATGTACTAATTCCCCACAAGAAATATAAACATTATATATTGCAAACAAGTACTAATAAAAATTTTAAAACCCACTTAGGCTTTATTAAAAATGGATAAGCTGATTCTAAAATATATATATGAAAATATATAGAACCTTAAAAAAAAGAAAACAAAAATGCAGATCACTACAATCAGTAAAATAATACTGAAAAAGAAAGAAAGCTGGGGAGTTTGTGCTACTAAATATCAAGATTTACCATAAAACTGTTTTAAGACAATGTATTACTGATACAATTACCAATCTATGAAGTACAAAACAGAAATTCCAGAAAAAAACCTACACATATGTAATTTTAACTGATTTTTTTTTCTTGCCTTTTTTTTTTTTTTTTGGGGTACCAGGGATCGAGCTCACAACTGTGCGCTTGCAAGGCAGGCGCTTACACTGCTGAGCTAAATCTCCAGCCCAATCAGTTAAACTGATTTTGTCAATCATTTGACACAGCCCAATCAGTTAAATGATTAACAGTTAACAATTAACAATCAGTTAAACTGATTGACAAGGATCAGTTAAATCTCCAGCCCAATCAGTTAAACAACTTTGTTTGACAACCATTAGGTGAAAAACTAACTTAATGGAACAAAAGAATCTTTTCAACAAACGGTGCAGGAACAAGGGGATATGAACACTGGAAAAAAGATTTATACCGCATACATAAAAAAGTAAACCTGAAATATAGTTCACAGCCTGAAAACAAAGCTGAAACTGTAAAGCCTCTGAGAGAAAACACAGGATAAAAGACTGATTTTAAAGTAGAAAAAGATCTCTTAGGATACAAAAACATACTTAGAAAAAGAAAAAAAAATTGATAAACTGGACCTTGTTGAGATTTATTTAGTTTTTGGTACCGGAAATCAAATTTGCAACCTTTTGCTTGCCAGGCAGGTGCTTATGAGCTAAATCCCCAACCCCCTTTGTGGAAATTTAAAATCAATCTCTCTCTCTTCCTTTCTTTCTCTCGCTCTGTGTGTATATATACATATATAATATATATAATACATATATATAATATATATGTACATATATTATATATAAATATATATTTGTATACATAAATATATAATATATATGTACATATATATTATATATTATATATTATATATTATATATTATATATTATATATTATATATTATATATTATATATTATATATTATATATTATATATTATATATGTACTTATGTATTATATATTATATTATATATTATATATAAATATATGTACTTATATATTATATTATATATATATATATTTTTTTTTTGTCTTGTTGAGACAGATGTTGCTATGCAGTTCAGGCTGGCCTTGAGCTTACTTTGTAGCCCAGGCTGGTCTCACACAACAATCTTCTGCCTCAGCTTCCCAAGTGCTGGGATTACAGGTGTGCAACACCACACCTGGCTTTTAAGAAACATTAAAAGAGCCAAGGATTTGGCTCAGCAGCATAAGCGCCTGCCCGGCAAGCGCAAGGTCGTGAGTTCAATCCCCAGTACCAAAAAAAAAAAAAAAATTTAAAGAATGAAAAGGCAAGACATAAATTGAGAGAAAATATAAGCAACACAACATACAGTAAAAGATGTAGCCGGGATTATAGTTCAATGGTAGAGGCCTTGGGTTTGATCCCCAGTACACACACAAAAAGCATTCAGTCACCATATGACACAACTTACCACTAGATATGTATTTATATACTAAATACTGATGTATAATTATCTGTTACTTTATACATGTAATTTATATATTAAGTTTATAT
>PVJX010027053.1:0-25228 GCA_004027295.1 Dolichotis patagonum | reverse complement strand
TCCTCTATTCTTCTGTCTGTGTCTTCTTGAGAGGTACCCAGCCCTTCTTTTATTAATCTACTTATCTCTTGTTTAATTTGAATTAATATTTCAGTTTTGGTCCCGCTTACGAGGTCTTGAATATATCTCTTTATGTCCGCTAATGCTGTGTTTGATGTTGCATTTTTGCTGCCCTCAGTCTCTTTTGTATTTACCTCTCGTGGATCAATGTTCTCAGGGTTGGGGGCTGGGAGTGTTTTCTTATTTCTCCCTTTCGTCATGTTTTTGGTTCCTTCCATACAAGTATACAGTGTAATTCCCAGACCCTGTTCTTGTTGTTTAAGGCTCCTCTAGAGGGCGCAGGCTAGGAGCTTGAGCCCTCTTCAATAGGTTATCAGAGATTAGAGTTCACCCAAGGGCAGTGTGCTCTAGCTCCTCCCTTCTGGGCCAGTCAACCTTTGCAGGCCTTCACTGCGTCAGTGTGCACTGATCTCAGGGAAGTAACTGGGTCCCCGCCAGGGGCGTGGCCTAGTTCAAGCAGATTCCACCAATCCGCTCGGGGAGGGGAATAACCAGCTGAAGCCACTTCCTTATGGAGTTAGGGCTGTCCTGCCCAAATCCAACATGTGGTCCAGTCGGTTTCCCTTTTCCCGTGGGAGGGTCTTATTCTCATCACTCACCGTGTCCCCGAGAACTGCTGGACTGCCCGACCTCCGACTTCAGGGCTGCTGAGGTGGGAATTCACAGTGCCTCTGGGTGGGTCGTGTGCAGTGCTGGTCCCAGCGAGCTGCACGCTGGGCTGCTCAGCTCCGGGCTCTGGTGGCTCAAGCCAGTTGCTTTGGCGCGGATCGCTTGTTCAGGTCGGGCGGAATTCAGGCGTCTTGAGGCGGGTGCCGTGCTCGCCGATCTTATCTTCACTAATAGTAGCCCAGGACCTCTTATTCAAGTGGGTTTTTGTGATTTAGTTTCTTTCTGTGTTGTGAGATTCTATCTCTCTCTGTTTGGGTCTCTGCAGGGTGTTTTATTCTGGCATTTGAGCTGTCTCTCTCAGAGAGGGTCTCTCTCCTGCTACCTACCAGTCCGCCATCTTGTCTCTTATCGAGAGTCTGTCTTTCTTCCAATGAATGTATTTTTTTTTTAGCAAGGGAAAAGATTTAATATGGGACACATGATTTATAGGATTATTTTATAATATACACTCAAAGAGTCAAATGCAAAAGAGTGCAGGAAATCTTTCCACACACTAGAGATCCAAAGAATCCAGCTGAGGGCCTGGATCCCATGGCAACGCCCTGCACGAGTCCAACTAGAGGCCTAGAGCCCATCACAATGTCTCAGGCAAGTCTGTATCAAGGGTCTGCACTGGGAAGGCTCAAAGGTCAATGGCAGAAGCTAGAAAGTCTGTGCCAGCAGGATGAAGGATCTGTGCCAGCTGGCTGAGGGAGCTGCACTGGAGCCCGGAAGTGATGCTGAAGGTAGGGACCAGAGCTCCCTTGAAAAGAACCGCAGCCGTCCTCAGCAACAACGAGGACCTGAGCTCCTCTGAGGATGAGAACAGTTGAGTTCATATCAGGAGAATCAGCATGAGGAGCTTCTCCAGGAAAATCAACAGCTCACACCATCTTCCCCTCTAGGTCTCCTTTCATGCTGTTGGCAACAATCCTCAGGTGGGCCTCCTGTACCAGAACTGCACTGATTCACTTCAGCTGGGTGTTACATGTTGCCCACTAGTTAATTCACTGCAATCCACCCCTGGTCAACCAATGAATGTATTTGGCCCTTTTGTGAAAGATAAAGGTATTTGGAGTTGTTTCTGCATCTTCTAGTCTGTTTCACTGATCCTTGGGTCTGGGGTGTTTTTGTTTGTTTTGCCAGGACCATGCTGTTTTTATTGCAGTAGCTTTGTAGTATAATTTGAAATCAAGGATTGTGATGCCCTCTGCCTTGCTTTTGTTGCCCAGAATTGCTTTTTCTATTCCAGTTACAAATGAATTTTAGGATTGTTTTCTCTAATTCTGTGAGGTATCTATTGGTATTTTGATTGGGATTGCATTAAATATGTATAACAATTTTAGAAACATGGCCATATTCACTATATTGGTTCTTCCTATCCAAGAACAAGGGACATCTTTTCATTTTCTGATGTTTTCTTTAATTTCCTCTTTCAGAGTACTGTAGTTTTTGATGTAAAAGTATTTTACTTCCTTTGTTAGATTGAATCCTAGGTATTTGACTTTTTTGGATGCTATTGTGAAAGGCATTGTTTTCCTAATTTCTCTCTCAGTGAGTTTGTTATTTGTGTACAGGAATGCTATTGATTTTTGAGTGTTGACTTTGTATCTAAATATGCTACTGAATTTGGTTATTAAATCTAGAATTTTTTTGGTGGAGTTTTTGGGGTCTTCTATATAGTGTCATGTCATCCACAAATTATGATAATTTAATGTCTTCTTTTGCTGTTCATATTCCTTTTCTTTCTCTTGTCTAATTTCTCTGACTAATGTTTACAGAACCATATTGAATGAAAATGGTGATAGTGGAAATCTTTGTCTTGTTCCTGATTTTAGAGTGAGAGCTTTCAGTTTTTGTCCATTTGTTTGTTTGTCATAGATAGTTTTTATTAGATTGAGATAAAGACCATATAGCCCAGTTTTCCTCAGGGTCTTTACCATAAGTGAGTGTTGGACTTTGTCAAATGCTTTTTCTGTGTTCACTGAGATGATTATGTGGTTTTTGTCCTTTGCCCTATTAATATGATGCATTACATTTATTGATTTGCATATGCTGAACCATCCCTGCATCACTGGAATGAATCCTACTTGGTCATGGTGTATAATCTTCTTGATGATTTGCTGCACTCTGTTTTCCAGTATCTTGAGGAATTTTGTGTCCAGGTTCATTAAGGAGACTGGCTTGTAGTTCTCTTTTTGGTTGGCTCCTTCTCTGGTTTTGACATTAGTGTAATGCTTGCTTCCAGAAATGAATTTGGGAATATTGCTTCCTGTTAAGTTTCATTAAAGAGTTTGAGGAGTAGTGACATTATATCTTCTCTAAATTTCTTGTAGCATTTCAGCAGTGAATCTGTCAGGACCTAGGGTTTTCTTTGTGTAGGTTTTTAATTACATCTTCAATATCATTAACTGATATTGGGTTATTTAGAATTTTTATATCTTCTTGATTCAGCTTTGCTAATTCATATGGATCTAGGCATCTGTCCATTCCTTCTATGTTTTCCACCTTATTAGAATACAGGTTCTTGAAGTAGGTATTGATGATCTTCTGTATTTCTGCAGGATCTGTAGTTATTTTACCCTTTTCATTCCTAATTGTGTGAATTGAGTCTTTTCTGTTTTTGAAAAGGTTGGCTAAAGATTTGTCAATTTTATTTAGTCTTTCATAGAACCAACTCTTTTTTTTTTTTTTTTTTTTGGTACCGGGGATTGAACTCACAACCTCGGGCTTGCAAGGCAGGCACTTAAGCCACTAAATCCCCAGCCCCATAGAACCAACTCTTTGATTCATCGATTCTTTGTATTGTTTCTTAGTCAATTGCATTAATTTCTGCTATGATCTTTATAATTTTGTTCCTTGTAAGAGCTTTGGGCTTGACTTCCTCTTTATTTTCTAGAAACTTGAGGTTCAATATTAGGCTATTTGTTTGAATTCACTGTTTTTCTGATATGGGAATTTACCACTCTAAATTCCCCTTGTAGGACTGCTTTCATTGCATCCCATAAGTTTTGGTATGTTGTACTGGAATTATTATTTAATTATAGAAACTGTTTAAATTTTTATTTAATTACTTCTGTGATCTATTGATTATTTAGGAGGGTGTTATTTAATTTTCATGTGTTTATGATGTTGTCATGATGTCTTTTGCATTGATTTCCAATTTCGTTGCACAATGGTCTAATAATGTGAATGGGATACTTTCAGTTCCTTTGCATTTACTTAAAAACAGTATGTGATCTATTTTGGAGATAGTCCCATGTGTCTTGTTGTGGGGTGGAACATTTGGTAGACATCTACTAAGTCCATTTGTTCAAAAGCAGTTTGATGCTTCTTTGTTGATTTTTTGTCTATTTGATCTGTATATTTGTGATAATGGGATATTGAGGTCCCCCATTACAATTGTTTTAGTGCTTATTTGATTTTTTGTGTCTGTTAATATTTGTTTTATATAGTTGGGTGCAGCAATATTTGGTGCATATATATTTATGATTGGTAGCTCTTCCTTTTGGATTGTTCCCTTGGATTGTTATAAGATTGTAGTGACCTTCTTTGTCTCTTTTAACCAGTCTTGGATTGAAATTCACTTTGTCTGCAAATAGAATAGCTTCCTCTACTTTTTTCTGGGTTCCTTTTTTTTTTTTTTTTTTTTTTTTTTGGTGCTGGGCATTGAACTAATGACCTCATGTTTGCCAAGCAGGCACTTATGCCACTGAACTAAACCCCCAGCCCTCTGCGTTCCTATTACATGGAGTATTTTTTTCCATCCTTTTACTTTCAGTCTATGAGTTTCCTTTTTAATTAAACGTGTTTCTTTATATAGAATATTGTTGGATCTCAATTTTTTTCAAGACAAGGTCTCATTACCTAATTCAGGCTGGGCTTGAACTCATTATGTAGCCCAGGCAGGCCTTGAAATGACTTCTTCTAAGAGATATCTTCCAGGTGTAGCTGGATTTTGGGTTTTGAGTTTGTTGCAAGATCCTACCTCTTCAGCAGGGTGCAGTGGTAGATGCCTGTAATCCCAGCACTCAGGAGGCTGAGGCAAGATTATTGCAAGTTTGAGACCAGCGTGAGCTACAAAGTGAGCTCAAAACCAGCTTGAACTGCATAGCAAGACCCTGTCTCAAAAACAAAACAAAACAAAACAAAACAAAACAACCTACCTCTTCAATTTATTGGGAATGAGAAGTTGCTGCCTATTTGGCCTACCCCCTGGTTCCTTAGCATTGGCCTATAGTATTGTGTATGACTCTCAGGCAATCTTAGTCTTGGCATACTAGGAAAAACAACTGATTAGAACAATTATGTCTCTTTGGCTAATGTAGTACAATCAGTAATAACAATAATATCAAACACAGCCTAGAAAATATAATAACTATTAATTTTTCACCTTTAACCATATGAGCTATATTTGTGGTTATATAACAAAATCTAAAACCAGGAAATTTTGTACATTAAATATATAGTCAAACCAGACATAATGGCTCATGCCTGTAATCCCAGAACTCCAGAGGCTGAGGCAGAAGGATCTCTGTGAGTTCAAGGCCAGCCAGACTACAAAGTGAGTTCAAGGCCAGTCTGAACTTCATAATGAAACCCTGTCTCAAAAAAGACCAAAAAAATGTATATGTATATGTATATACATACACACTTTTATATATATATATATATATATATATATATATATATATATATATATATATATATATATAGTAGATATGGCAATTTTACCCTCAGGAGAAAATTTAAAAAGGATTGGGAGAAAATAGAGAAATAGAAGAGGAGAAAGAAATTAGAAGCAAGACTAGAGGACAAAGGAAGATTATGGAAATTTTGGGAAGCTGGTGAAAAAAAGACAGGAGAGAGAGAAGAAAGAATAAAAAATAAGAACATAACAAAACAACAGAAAAAACTGGAAACAGGAGCTGGGGATTTAGCTCAGTGGCATAAGTGCCTGCCTTGCAAGCACACAGTCATGAGTTTGATCCCCGGTACCAATAAAAAAAAAAACAAACCTGGAAGCAATGTTCATATTAGTAAAAACAAGAACAATCAAGGAAGAAAACAAAAAAAGGAAGACAACAAAAAGAAGAAGAAAATGTCCACTTCAGGGCATGTTTCATGTCTACTGTCACTGGTAGACAGCTTGAGCAGACAGAGCCCAGATTCATGTTGGTTAATTCTAGCAAGCTATTAGTAGATTGATGGTGGGGTCGTTGGTAGTGGTAATCTCAGCAAGCATGTACCTTTAGTTCCTCTGAAGTTCAGGCTAGTTTCTGGCTGTGAGGCTGGGACCTGAGTTGTTTAGCCTGCAACACTCCTTGTGCCTCCTACTGGTTTGAACTCAGATTCCTGATGGCTTGAATTCAGTTCCTTGACCACTTAACAACTTGTACTCAGCTCTGCTTTACCCTGACACTGGGAGTCTCTAGATGGAGCCAACCTGTAGCTGCTCTGAGTTCTGAGCTCAGTTGGCTCCTCTCCAAAATTGCAGCTGGCCAACTGTCCTCTCCTATGGGGTGTCTGAACATGAATAACTCACCAACCACTGCAGTCCACTGCATCCACCCCTCCATTCCACTAGTGTACTTCTCTATGGAGACCTCTGGGATCTCTGGTAGTTGCCATGTGTCTGCAGTTTTGAGCTGCCCCTCCTATGCAGTGAGCCAGGGCTCAGGTAGAAAGCACCACTTGCCACCTTATGCCTTGAGGTTCTTCTCTTTACTTTCCCTGTGGGCTTCAGTTCTTGATTCAGATCCTTGCTGGGTCCTGGGAGCCCACTTTCCTCTTCCTTCTCTTTTTCACATTGCTGTGTTCCCTTGTGTGGACAACAAATCTTGGAGAGGCTGTTTCTCTGCTGTTTGCCATGCTACCAACTTACTAGAAGTCCATTACTAGCATTTTTGAGATAGAGTCTGATATGTAGCCTAGGTTGGCCTGAGTTCTCCTGTGTTAGCTTCCTGAGTGCTGTGATTATAGGCTTTCACTCCCATGCGTAGCTCCTCTGAACTCTTTTTTTTTTAAAAGGGGGTTAAAATTTAACACAACAGGGCCGGGGATTTAGCTCAGTGGCTTAAGCGCCTGCCTGGCAAGCGCGAGGTTGTGAGTTCCATCCCCGGTACCAAAAAAAAAAAAAAAAAAATTTAACACAACAAAACAGAACGAAATGGGACATAAAGCATAAATCTCAAAGCTACACAACCAGAGATCTTCACTATCATATTGTTTCTTGTTTTCTTCCAAATGGTTGTCCTTATCTTTGTATATGGAGAGTTCATACAAAACAACATAGCCAATCTTTCACAAGAGTCCAGTTCACTGGCTCCCACTTGCTAAGCGGGGGGAGGGGGGACACACACGGGACAGGGGATGGGGCGACATGAGATGTTTGTTTGATTCTCAGCCTGCGTGCCGGCAGGCTCACAGCCGCTCACCAGAGAGGGGAGGAGCTCCTTGTTCTCCTGGCACCCCGAGTCAACCACATGGTGCAGGTCCCGAGGCACCAGGGTCTCTCCCCTGCAGGCCCCCTAAAGTCTGCCACACTCACCTGCTATTTCTTTCTGATGAATTGACCATTCCATTTCCAAAGTTCTGAAATGGCCAACAGACCACAGAAAGAATTCTCTTTAGGCTCCTGTTTGAAACCAGCAGCTACAGCGATCTTCTGGCCTTGACTCAGGGCCAGTCCTCTAAACTCTTGAAAGAGAAGTCACTTTTCATCTACTTAGAAAATGTCTGTTGGACATTTATGTGCAGGTGCTCTGCTAAGTGCTGGGAGATGGCAGTGAACAATCAGACAAAATCCTTGCCTTCTTGAGCTTGCATTCTACAAAGAGGGACCTGGATAGAAATTAAACAAGTAATTATAAAACATGCCATTATGGGAGAAATAAAACAAGGGAGAGAGAATGAGTTCCAGTGATTGGCTTCAAATTAGAATAGAATACAGCCAGGTGTGGCTCCTGAGAAAATGATGGAGCAAATGTGTGGCTGGTTGGGTTGTGCTTGGAAAGATAGAGAGGACATCCTGACAAGAATCTCTCTTTTATTTATTTATTTCCTTTTTTTTTTTTTTTTTTTTTTTTTTTTTTTTTTTTTTTTTTTTTTTTTTTGGTGCTGGGGGATTGAACTCACGGCCTTGCGCTTGCCAGGCAGGCACTTATGCCACTAAGCTAAACCTCCAGCCCCTTCTCTTTTATTTCTTGTGTACCAGCGTTACTTGCCCATTGATTACAAGCCCAAGGGATGCCCAGGACTCCTATAATGTATGTATACCAACCTCCAGTTTCAGACCTGCCTTGCAAAACAACAGATGGTTGTTTTGGAAAACTTAAGAAACAGGGCTGGGGATTTAGCTCAGTGGCTTAAATGCTTGCCTGGTAAGCACAAGGTCATGAGTTCAATCCCCAGTACCAAAAAAAGAAACATCCATGATATGACTGGCTCCTGGGAGGCAAAGCAAGACTTCTTTGCTCCTAGACTTATCTCATAAACTGTTATTAAGTCACTTACCCCAATTCTATAAATGAATGGTACAACAAAGTTGTGTTTTTTCCTTGTTCTAAACACTCTATGTAGAATATGAATACAGACACAGATACAGATACAGTTACAGATTGTCTTGGTTACTTTTCTCTCACTTCTGGGACAAAATACCCTATACTCAAAATGAAGAAGGAAAGATTTATTTAGCTCCTAGTTTGTGAAGATTTCAATCCGTAATCAGCTTACTTCAAGGCAGGCTGGCATGGCGCAGGGGCAACACTTCAAAGCAGCAGCCAGCAAAAGCAGCAAGAGCAAAAATGGGGGGAAAGGAAGCCTCTTTGCCTCCCTTAAACTGTTCACAGGCCATTTCTTCTCCAAGCAGGTGTAGCACTCACAAACTCTTGCCCTCCTCTTACACAGGAGGAGGATATTTAAAAAGTAAGAACCCTGCTCCCTGCGGAGTCTCTTAGTTAAACTTCTAAACTTCTCAAGTTGACATATAACACAGATACAGATACAGATATAATCTGTCTGTGTGTGATTTTGGTGCTGGGGACTGAACCTAGGACTTTGTGCATGCAAGGTGCATGATCTACCACTGAGCTATGCCCCCTCGTCCCAGGCCTGTGTATTTTACATATAATTATCAATGGTTACTTTGTTGACAAGTTAATAAGTGATCATTGAATACAAATCATTGTACAAAGCATTTGGGGATACATATTACAGAGGTAACAATTTGGGGAGGATTTATTACCTAATAAGACAAAGTTGGCACTTCACCACAAAATTGAGTGCAGTTCTGAGGGGGAGTAGAGATTAGGTAGCTGGGTGTTGTGGCACATGTCTGTAATCCTGGCACTCTGGGCAGCTGAGGCAGGAAAACCACAATTTTGAGCTCAGCTTGGGCAACCTAGCGATTTAGTATGACCCTGTCTCACAATAAAAAGTAAAAAAAAAAAAAGGCTAAGGATATAGTTCAGTATGAAGATCTTGATTTACTTCCAAGTACTGCTAAAAAATAAAAAACACAAGGGGTCATATTGGAGGTGATATGGGTGTAGTGGATCAGTCTTGAGCTCTTGCTGTAGCAATTAATTTTTGGTGGGGTTTTTTTCTTTTTTTTTTTTTGGTACCAGGGGTTGAATTCTCAACCTCGTGCCTGCCAAGCAGGTGCTCGTGCCACTGAGCTAAATCCCCAGGCCTGGAGAAAGTAACTCATGAAGCCAGCTGAACGAAAGAAAGAATTAGATGGCAGCAGCAGGTAAAGTGAGGCAGCTCCTCGTTAGTTGGAAATCCTGGACAAAGACCTAGAAGCAGGAGAATAAGTCATGAGAAATAAGAAGCCCCTGCTGCCAGCACAGTGTATGAAGTAAAGTGCAGAGGGACTGAGGATGTCTAAAGCAGCTTTTCTGCAGGGTTATTCTGATCACAACTCTCAGAAGCTCTGAAGAGCCATTGGCAGTTTTCACATAGCAGTGAGACTGTAAAATAGTAGAAACACTATGGGCAGAACATTTTGGCGTGGTGAGAGAATGGAAGTTGAGAGACCTGTGTAAAGTGGTAATGGAGGGCTGGGGATTTAGCTCCAAGTGCTTGCCTGTTAACTGTAAGGTGGTGAGTTCGAGCCCTGGTACCAGAAAAAAAGTAATGGAAATCTGAGGTGGCACTACCAGATCTGAATAAAGTGTTTACAAATGGAGATGGCCCAGCATGATGGCACATACTTGTGCTTACAACAAAAATGGCTGGGGATGCAGCTCAGTGCAAAGGCCCTGGGTTCAGTCTGTACTGCTACTGGAAGGAAGGAGGGAAAGAAGGAAGGAAAGCAAGCCTGGAAGTGGGTAAATCTGCCTTTTTCCAGAGAAGTGTTGGTCTTGGGCTTTTGTTTGTTTGTTTTGTTTTTGAGACAGCATCTTACTATGCAGCTTAGGCTGGACTTGAACTTACTATGTATCCCAAGTTAGCCTTGAACTCATGGCAATCCACCTGCCTAGGCCTCCCAAGTGCTGGGATTACAAGCATGTGTCACCATACCTGGCTGCCTTTAAGTTTAAAACAGTAGGAGACAGCATCCTGAAGTTTCTCAGCTGAGAAATTAGGGTAGCTTTAATTAGGGTTTAGGTCCAGCCTTAAGTTTTCAGTATTTGAGAAGGGGACCACTAAGGAGACTGACCATAAGAAAACAGATAAACCCAGAAGTCCATCAGATGGTTAAAAAAAACTATTAAAAACAGTACAGCTGAGTGTGGTGGTGCACGGCTGTAATCTCAGCACTTGGGAGGGTCAGGCAGGAGGATCACTTTGAGTTTGAGACCAGCAGGGGCTCTATGGTGAGTTCAAGGCCAGGAGGTACCACAAAGTGAGACCCTGTCTCAAAGAACCAAAAAACAAAACAAAACAAGGGCCAGGGATGTACCTCAGTGGCACAGCACCTGCCTGGTAAGCAAAAAGCAAGATAGAAGAACACCCTGGAGAAAAGTAGGGTGGGCTATTTTGAGGAAAAGCCACAATAGCGAACTCTTCATGGCTCACCTCTCCTTCTGTCCAAATCTCAAGGAAACACATGAGAAGTGGCTCTGGGATCCCATATCTCAGGTAGGTGTCAGGTCTGGGCCATTGAAACCTGCCGGAGTTCTTGTGAGAAGTCCACATGCAGGGCTTTGGGAATTGTTCTGTGCATGCATCGCTATACCCTAGTATCCTATTTCAGACCTATTAGCCATTATCACAGATCCTGATATGTTAACGCACCCTGATTATTGTACTGGCTTTACTGTCTATCACCATACTTTCATTTATTTGTCTCTGAAGGCTACAGGGTTCTGACTTTCTGTAGTTCATCATTTCAATTTATACTGGGAATCCCAGTTTTATGAAGTATATCCTGCTACCACATTGTCACATGTTTGTGAGCAATGATCAGATTTCTCAGAAATGCTGCGGTCCCCTTTACCGATACATGTCTTTTTTTTTTTTTTTTTTTTTTTTTTTTTTTTTTTTTTTTTTTTTTTTTTTTTTTGGTACTGGGGATCGAACTCACAACTTCGCGCTTGCCAGGCAGGCGCTTAAGCCACTGAGCTAAATCCCCGGCCCTGACCAATACATTTCTTATGCATTAGTCAAAGCTATGCTGGGCCCTGTAGAATAGTTGGGAAGTGGTTCCTCTGGGCCTATTATAAGTGCATTTAATTAAATTAATTAATTTATTTTTTGGAAACAGGATCTCATTATGTAGTTCAGATTGGTCTTGAACTCTCTATGTAGCCCAGGCTGGCCTCAGACTTGTAGCAATACTCCTGCTTCTGCCTCCCTGGTGCTGGGATTACAGGTGTATGCCACTATTCCTGGCAGTAAATGCATTCTAAACTTGCTATTGCTTGGGCTTTCTCGGGCCTTCAATATTATGTGAGACATTTTTGGCGTTTCCACCTCACCCACTGTAGTCTGTTACTTAGTCTAAGTTTCAATGAGCCATCTTCTCAATTAGTACTAGCTCCAAATGTTCCTGCAAGGACAATGAATCCCAAACATACATAGATGAGGGTTTCACATTTGTGAATTCTCCCGATTCAACCCTAAACATTCCTCTTTTTTTTTTTCTTTTTTTGTGGTGGTGGTACCAGGAATCAAACTCAGGACATTGTGTTTGCCAGGAGGGTGCTGCACTGCTGAGCCGTATCCCACGCCCAGCCTTACGTTCCTCACATTCCTAGATTCACTCTGCGTTCTCTCAGTTCCAACAGGTTCACATTAGCCAAATCATGATACTGCCTATCTTTTTATGCAGGGATAACCTAGTTATCCCTGAAGATGATTTAAAGGGTGGTAGAGGTGGTACTAGATAGATAAGTAACATAACTTTTTCTTTTCTTTTTTTTGGGGGGGTACTGGGAATTGAACTCGGGGACCTTGCACTTGCCAGGCAGGTGCTTATGCCACTGAGCTATATCCCTAGCCCAGGTAATATATCTTGAGACAGATGTCTCTTGTGAGATCTTTGCAGAGCTCACATCAAGGGGAGGCTGGTTTCCTCTAGAAAGGGAAGAATGTGTTTCTGTTGATCTGGAATAGTAAAACTCAGAAGGTTCAAGATTCTCCGGTTCATCAAATGGGTGTGGTGGTGTATACCTATAATACCAGCATCCTAGAAGGCTGAGGCAGGACTGTAAGTTTGAGCCCAGTTTGAGCAAATTACTTACTTAGTGAGGCCATGCTTTAAAATGAAAAGGGCTACAGACAAAGGACTAATATCTAGAATATTTAAAGAACTCAAAAAATGAGACCCTTCCAAATTTAAAGACCCAATCCAAAAGTGAGCATCTAAAATGAATACACACTTTTCTAATGAAGACATATAAATGGCAAATAAAATATATGAAAAAATGTTCAACACCACTGGTCATTTGAGAGATGCAAATTAAAACAATGCTGAGGTCCTATCTCACTCCAGAAAAAATGGCTATTATCAAGAAATCAGAGAAAAGTCAGCATCTCCCAAGAATCAGCCATGCTGGGATTTGGGAGACCAACCAAGAAATCAACTAGCCAGCTTTCCTGCTGGCTAAACTGTGCAAGCCACGTGCTTTCCACAAAGAGAAAAGACAGCATCTCCCATGAGCCTACCACTGTGCACTGAGAATCAAACACCATCCATATCTCACCCCTCCAGCAACTAGATGGTTCTGAGGACAACCTGAGTTGATAGCAACTGAGGTACATAAAGCAACTAAATGCTTGTATTGTTTGGTTGATTTTTTTTTAATTTTTTATTTTATTTTAAAAGGGAGTAAAATTAACAGAATGGGACATAAGAAAGCATAAATTTCAAAGCTAGACAACCAGAGATCTTCACTATCTGTCATATTGTCTCTTGTTTTCTTCCAAATGGTTGTCCTTATCTTTGCATATGGGGAGCTCATACTAAATAACATAGCCAATCTTTTCACAAGATGTGTAGTTCACTGGCTCCCACTTGCTAGACAGGGGGGAGGGAGAGAGGGCACACAGGACGGGGGACAGGACGACATGAGATGTCTGATTCTCAGCCCACACACAGGTAGGATCACAGTCGACCCCCAGAGACAGGAAGAGTCCCTTGTTCTCCTGGCACCCCGAGTCAACCGCATGGTGCAGGTCCTGATGCGCCAGGGTCTCTCTCCTTCGGGCTGCCGAAAGTCTGCCACACTCTCAGCTGCCCCCAGAGGGGGGGGAGTTCCTTGTTCTCCCGGCACCCCAAGTCAGCCGCACGGTGCAGGTCCCAATGTGCCAGGGTCTCTCTCCTTCGGGCTGCCGAAAGTAGGCCACACTCTCAGCTGCCCCCCAGAGAAGGGAAGAGCTCCTTGTTCTCCCGGCACCCCAAGTCAACCACATGGTGCAGGTCCCGAGGCACCAGGGTCTCTCCCTTGCAGGCCCCCTAAAGTCCGCCATACTCACCTGCTATTTCTTTCTGATGAATTGACCATTCCACTTCCAAAGTTCTGAAATGCCAACAGACCACAGAAAGAATTCTCTTTAGGCTCCTGTTTGAAACCAGCAGCTACAGCGATCTGCTGGCCTTGCTTCAGGGCCACTCTTTGGTTGATTATTAAGCAGGCCTGGGGCCAGCAGTCCAAGCATCTTTTGGGAGGATGACAGTATGCAATATAGCAAATATGGGGAATTTCCTTCTATCTTGTCTTTGAAGTCCAATATTGTTTTAACTATTTTGCTCTGTTCTGATTAATTGTTTTTGCTTTATTCAATATTCTGTTTTGATTGGTTCTATAGTGTTTTGTTTTTGTTTGATTTTGCTATACCTGATGGAATGGACAACTGTTGTGAAGATAACAAGCTATACAATGGTAGCTATTATTGTTTTCCTACTATCCTGCCTTGAAGTTCTGTACCAATTTTGCTGCATTGTTCTAATCGGATTTGTTCTGTCTTGTTTTGTTGGACTTTTACTATCTTTAAAATAAAAAAAAAATCAATGAATAACAAATTCTGGCAGGCTGTGAGGAAAAAGGAACCCTTGTGCACTTTTGGTGGGAGTGTAGACTGGTGCAATCACTGTGGAAGTCAGTGTGGAGACTCCTCAAAAAACTAGGAGTAGAGGTTCCATTCAACCCAGCTATTCCTTTTCTTGGTATCTTCCTGAAAGAATTAAAAGCATCATACCTCAATGATGTATGCATACCCATGTTTACAGTGATATAGTTTGTAACAGCTAAATCTTGGAAAAGTCTCAAATGCCCATCAACTGATGAACGAATAAAGATGTGGTTTTTTATACAGTGGAATACTACTCAGACATAAAGAAAGATAAACTAGAGACATTTCTAGGTAAATGGGTGCACCTGGAGACTGTACTCTTTAGTGAAATAAATCAGACACACCTGTAAATACTGCATTGTTTCTCTGGTGTGAAAAACTGAAAATATAAATAAGGACCAAGTTATATAATAAATATTGTGAAATTGGAAGAAAATATTCAAACGAGAAGGGGAACAGGGAGGGAGAGGAAGGAAGGCACAAGAAGAAAAAAATAGAAGGGAAAAATAGAAACAAAGCTATTGTAAAGGTGAGGAAGAGGATTAAAGGGAGGGGAATGGGGAAAAAAAGAATCAAGATATATCATGTACAGATACAAATTCCATATGATGAGTATGATCATTATATGTACCTAAAGTGTACCAATAAACCTCATTAATTTTTTTTGTCTTTTTGAGACAGAGTCTTGTTATGCAGTTCAGGCTGCTTGAACTCACTTTGTAGCCCAGACTGGTCTCGAACTCATAGTGAGCCTCCTGCCTCAGCCTCTGGAGTGCTGGGATTCTGAATGTGCATCACTATACCTGGCTATGAAACTCATTAATTAAAATAAATTTTTAAAAGGTCTGGGGATGCAGCTTAATGTGAAGACCCTAGATTCAACCACCACCACCAAAACAAACAAACACAAAAAGCCTCAGGCTCCTGTACCCAAATATCCCATCCCAGTTCTTCAGATCTTGTTCTCTTATCAGAGTAGAGTTTTGATGTCTGTCTGTTTCTTTGTGTGTTTGTTTTGAAACAGGGTCTTGCTAAGCTGGCCTTCAACTTGTGTTTCCTTCTGCCTCAGTCTCCTGAGTGGTGGAATTACAGGTGTGTGCTACCACAGTTTTGACTGTGACCTGGTCAAACTGTGTATCCAGTCTCCTTTGCAACTCTGTGAGCTAGGTCTGCCATTTGGTTTTCAGCATGATCTTTCCTGTAAGTGAAGTGAGAGTATTCTTAGGCATTGTTAGAGAGACCTTCAGTTTTCATAGCAAAGTTGAATTTATAGTTGGTTAAATTGACCCTGTAATTTGTCTGTCTGTTTGTTTTTTGAGACAGTCTTGCTAGGTAGTTCAGGATGGCCTTGAATTCCCTATGTAGCCCAGGCTGACCTCGATCTCAAGGAAATCCTTCTGCCTCAGCCTTCCAAGTACTGGGATTACAGGTGTGCACCACCATGCTCGGCTAACACAATAAATTTTTTTCACAGTTTCCAAAACATTTAACAAAAGTAAGCCAACCTTTATTGTTACCATTACTTCTATATTGTATCCCAAATATTTCATCTTTTCCCAATTCTAATCTTTCACAGGTTGAGAATCTTGGGTTTTTAAAAAAAATATTACTATACAGCAAGAATTATCAGCAACAGGGTCCTTTTCATTCTATTCTATTCTATTCTATTCTATTCTATTCTACTCTATTCTATTTATTTTTTGGTACCGGGGATTGAACTCACGACCTCACACTTGCCAGGCAGGCGCTTATGCCACTGAGCTAAATCCCCAACCCATGGACCTGAGTTTACAAATAACAGTTTATTTAGGCATGATTTCCAGATGACAGATGTGCGGGTCAGGGGGAGTAGAAGAGCGATGAGGTAAAGTCAAAGTCTATGGTGACTGGCATTCTGTATCACAGGACATTCTGTGGAGACGTGTGAAATGCATCTTAAAACGCACTAGTGAGGGGAAAGAAAAGGGGATATTTTAGCTACAGGCTCTGATTGCCACTGGTCAACAAGTGGCCCCACTATTGTGATCTCTGCTGTGATCCAAGATTGCACATGCATGAGGCTTTACAGGTTCTTGGAAAGATGCTCCCGGCAAGGAAGTGCACAGTGCAAATTCTAAGGTGAGCGTGTCTGGTCATGCTAGGTGAAGTCCATGTGAAGCTCCCACTGCAGCAGGGGCTAAAGGCAGGATCTAGATTTACAGAATAAGGATTGTAGTACAGTGGTACTTTGGGACTCATTAATTGGTTCCGGGGCACGTTGAGTACCACAAACAACCATCATCAAACAAATTGTTCCATCTGGAAAGGACAGTGAGTGATGAAGCAATTAATTTCTGAAAATTCTAGCTTGCAGCTCCACATAAACAAGCTGGGACAGAATTTTCACTTCAAAAAGTTGAGTACCAAATCAGATGAAATTCAAAGCTGATGAGTGCTGAAGTACTAATGTATGCAATAGTGCTTTGGGGACAGCCTTGTGACAGTATTGCAAAGGGAGGTGCAAAGGTTCTGGACAAGGGAAGACAGCTGGGCTGCTGAGGCAGGATTCCTGGCTGTGCTCTCCTGACCTCTCTCATGATGCTACGACTCCATTCATTCCTGTTACTGTCCCTCTTCCCTGCATATGGTACCCTACAGGTTGAAAGTGTGCCACTTTTTCCTGTCCAGGTCCTGGCTCCTTTTTTGCACTCCTGGGGTATCTGATGGCTCTGAAGCTGATAGAAAGGCCTGGAGGAAAGCTCTGAGGACATCTGGGGCCCCTCACACCCTACCGTATGTCCTGGAACTGATTGTTGGAAACTGAAACCCGGTTTGAAACTGTCATAAGCCTTTGCTCTGGGCTGTCTCTGACATAGGTCTGGTTTTCCTACTCCATTAGGGCTGACATATCAGTCATTGATTTGGGGGTTTTGTTGTTTTGCCACTTAGGGCCTGGAGTCTTCTGCTCAGGATCACTGTGCACCATCTTACCTGGCAGCAGAACCAAACCTGCTCTAACGCTGGCCCTTTTCTACTTGCACTGAAACCCAAAGCTTGGTGAGGGGTGAAAAGCAAACAGAGGCTGAGTGTGGTAGCATGTACCTATAAGTCTGGGCTACAAAGTGAGCTCAAGCCAGCCTGAACTATATAAAAAGACCAGAAAGAAAGAAAAAAAGAAAGCAAGCAGTTTTCAGGGTATTACAACGAAGGCCTTCATGAACCAGTCGGGCCTGAAGATTTCAAGCAATAGATTTTCTTTTTTTTTCTTTGGTACAGGGGATCAAACTCATGACCTTGCACTTACCAGGCAGGTGCTTACACCACTGAGTTAAATCCCCTGCCCTCAAGCAGATTTTCTGAGACCTTGAGGGGAGCAGCAAGCCTGACTCATTTGCCTAATGTCAAACTGAATATCTACTGGAAAAAGACTGAAGATGGGCAGGGTTTTTGTCCCCTTCTAATCAGATTTTACTGGTACATTTTAAATATACATAATGATCACATTCATCAGAGAATTTGTATCTGTACACTATATAACTTATTTTCTTTTTTCTCATTCCCCTTCCTTCCAACCCTTCCTCCCCTGCTCATTTACAAAAGTTTTGTTTCCTTCTTTTCTCATTTTTACTTTTCCCTTCTTTCCTCCTTACCCTCTTGCTCTCCTCTCCATTTGAACATTTTCTTCTCATTTCACAATACCTGTTATACCTTTTGGTCCTTATTTACGCTTTTGATTTCTCACAGCAGAGAAACAATGTGGTATTTACTTATATGTGTCAGATTTATTTCATTTATGAAGATGGGTAGTTTTGTTTTGTTTTTTTACAGTGATCTGTGACACTGCACTAGAGAAGAAAAACCACTCTGTGATCTCAGGTTTGACTGGTTTGTCCTGTGGTCAGGTTGAACCACATACCATACATCTTTGGTTAAGAGGCAGGTGAGCTTGGATCTGGAGTCTGAGAGCCTGGAAGGCTTCAAAGCTCCCCTAGATCATCCATGGTTCTCCAACTCTGGTGTTTATCTGAATCACCCAGAGGGCTTGTTAGAGTATAGGCTACCAGGCCTCACTCCAAGTTTCTGACTCAATAGACCTGGGGCCTTCAGACTCTTTTCTCACAGGCTCCCAGGGAGGCTTGGCTGGGGTTTGGGGGGTAGTAGTGGTGGCTGCTGCTCTAGATTAATGATCTACAATTCTGGCTGTACACTGAAATTGGAGAGCTTTAAAAAGAAAGTTGGGGCAACCTGCTTGAGATCCCTTCTGTCTCTCAGACAGAAGCTTTCTTTCTATCAATAAATATTCTGCTCTTAACCTCCATTATTCCTAAAATTCATTCTTAGATTTTTAGAGAACACAAACTTGTACCAGACACATAGTAGGTTGGGAGTTTCATTCCTCTATATCACTATTGTGGCATTCCTTATAATACCTTGCCGCCCTATGTCCTCCAGGGTGTATCTTTTATCTTACCTATTCCTCTTTTACTTGGCCCAAGCTTGCTCTTCAGAGCCAGTTTCTCCCTACTTCACTTTTACTTTTCAAATAAATTTTGTTACCAGTGACCCTTTAAAAAATAAAAAGGTCGGGCTGGGGATTTAGCTCAGTGGCTTAAGCGCCTGCCTGGCAAGTATGAGGTCGTGAGTTTGATCCCTGATACCAAAAAATAAAAAATAAAAAAAATAAAAAAGTCGGTGCTGAGACTCCTCCCCAGAAAATTAAATCAACATCTTCAGGGTAGGGCCAAGCATTACTCCTTTTCAAAGTTCTTCCTTCTGGGTCAGCTGGCTCTGATACATAGTCATAGTTAACACTGAGCCAGAGTCCACCAGGCAGGCTGGCTCAGTTGGAGGCATGGTTCTGCCACTGAATGGGAATTATCTGCTAGGATTTTAAGACATTGCCTCCGAGGCTCTGGTGAGGGTGCTTGGGGCTCCTTGTCCCACTGGGTCCAAGGCTGCTTGCCAGCTTCCTAGCCCCTCTGCAGGAGGGCCAGGCTCTTCTAGGAAAGCAGGTCTGGATGAGACGGCTCTTCCTGAACCTGGAGCCAGGTCTGACTCCCACACCTTTCTCTAAGCCCTTAGAGAGCAGCTTCCACAGTGAAACCTGGGAGGTGGAACCCCCACACCCTCAAAGGCCTCTCTTCTCACCAGGCAACCTTCTTCCTTTAAGACCCTTCTGCAGGTGGCAGCCCAGCTGCCTCCTTATTTACTGTCTATTTCATATGTGGCCCTGCTGCTGAATCCAGAACTTGAGCTGTATTCAAATCTCGGAAAAAACAGATTTTGGTCCACATGTGGCGTCACATGCTTGTAATCCCAGCACTTGCGAGGATGACAGGCTATCCTGGGCTAAATAGTGAGTTTAAGACTGTTGTAGTCAGGGGTTGCAGGGAGAACAACTACATACATGACACAGAATTTATAATATTATTTTATGATGGTCACCCAGAGTTTAACACAAGAAAATGCAGGAAATCTATCGACAACACTAAAGACCTAGAATATTCAGCCAAGGGCCTGGATCGCACAGCAATGTCCTGCATGAGTCCAGCTAAAGACCTAGAGCCCATGACAGTGCCTCCTATGAGCCCACCTGGAGGGCTAGCAGCCACAACAAGGACTCTTGCCAGTCTGGTTTTTGGATCTGCCCTGGGAAGGCCCCAAGGTCAGTGGTGGGAACTAGAAAGTCTGCACCATCAGGATGAAGAAACTGCGCCAGTAGGTTGAAGGTTCTATACTAGAGCCAAGAAGTGACACTCAGAATAAGGACCAGAGCTCCCCTGAAAAGTGCCGCAGCCATCCTCAGTGACAGTGAGGTCCTGAGCTCCTCTGATGGTGACAACAGTCGAGTACATGCCAGCATGACAAATTTCTCCTGGAGATTAAACAGCAAACATCTTCCCCTCTGGAGCCAGGAAGCGATGCCACTCTCAGCGACCAGGTCCCAAGCCCCTCTGATAATGGCCGAATTCATACTGGAGAAGCTAGCCATGCCAAACTCCTCCAGGAGAACCAACGGCTCCAAACAACACTTAGGAGAACCCACAATGCCTTGATCTTTCTCTCCACATCTCCCTTTATGCTGGCAACCTTCATCAGGTGGGCCATCTATATGTAACACCGTGCCATTTAATTCAGCTGATGTTAAGTTGACCATCAGTTTTTAATCCATAATAAAGAGCATCCTGGACTCCATAAGTAGTCCCTGTCTCCAAAAACAGGAATTTGGAAACAAAGATTCAGAACCCAAAACGGTTTTCTGGGCATGAACGAGGGAGCATGTTCCCCAAGACATGCTCCCTCACACCCTCCCTGTTCCCAGCCAGTCTTCTCCCTTCCCCCAACAGGATCTTCTAAGGTTTTTTATCTTCTGACATTTGTCAACTACTTGACAGGAGTTTGGTGCAAAGTCAGACCACAAGTTTCAAGTAGTGACGTGTTTTTTTTTTTTAAACAATACAACTTTAAAATTTTTAAATTTATTTATTTTTGGTTTTAACTTTTAAAAACAAGTTTCTCATTAGTGAAAAATCTATATTTTTTTCTCTTGTTCTTTGTTCATTTGTTTTTGACTTTTTGAGACAGGGTCTCACTATGCAGTTCAGGCTGGCCTTGGGTTTACTTTGTGGCCCAAGGCTGGTCTTGAACTTGTAAGGATTCTCCTGCCTCAGGCTCGCAAGTGCTGGGATTACAGGAGTGTGCCACCATGCCTGGCTGTTTGTTTTTTGAGACAGGATCTCACTATATAGTTCAGCCTGGTTTTGAACTCATAATGTAGCCCACGGTTGGCCCTGAACTCACACCAATCCACCTGTCTCAGCCTCCCAAGCCCTGGGATTATAGGCATATGCTACCATGTCAGGCTTTTCCTCCTTTTCTTGATGTTTTTTTCCATTGCTGTATAACCAACACATAGGAAAAGGCCCAACACACAACTAGTGCCCGATAAATATTTACTGCTTAAATGACTAATAAAATTGTTTAATAGATAAATATTTATAAATGAGTACATGGGGAGGATATTATTGCTTAAAAACTCACCTGCCCTTCCTTGCAGGCAGAACCTCTACCACAACCTACACCTACAGGATTAGTATCTACCAGGCAATGGCCTCTAGGGTCCAACCATGTTATATACCTTGACTAGAGCCTACGATTGTGGTCGCAGGACTTGGCTCAGGGTTGTCCTAAATAAATATTTGCTGAATGAATGAAGAACAATGGAGGGAAAATCAGAGACCCAGAGGACTCTCAAGAGATGAATGGAAGATAGCAGGTGGGACAGAGATGGAGGTGCAGAGAAGCAGACAGAGAAGCAGCTCCAGGTGCTGGGAAAGCCCCTCCCATCAAAGGCTCCTCCTCTCCCAGGGACAGACCAGAGCAACTCTTGCTCCCAAATTGGCCTCAAGAAGCATCTCTGAGGCAGAAGGTTGGGCCTGGGAGGAGCCCCCGATGCTGAACTATTTCCCAAAGGCAATATATTACCAGCTAGCCCTCATGCTCAGTCTAACAAGGGCTCTGAAAACAAACTTCCTGCTGATAGGGGCCACTGTGGACCACAACGTCAAGCTGTCAACTGGGGCCTCAGTTCAGAGGCAGACCCACGTGCCCCAGCTGGGCACATAGAAAAGCTGGATACCCAGAATCCAACTGTTCCCCAGAGTCCATGCCAGCTTAGGAGCTTGAGTGATTGAGGGGAGAAGGTGAACTGGGCAAGGGGTAAATGGGACAAAGAAAGTTCCCTTGTGGACTATTGGGGTCAGGAATCAGAACTTGTAGTGTGGGGCGATGACAGGAGATGGGGTGTGTGGATGGGGTGGTCCCTGTTAGAACTGTCTGTCAGTAGCCCAGAGCCCACAGAGGCCATGTACCTCACAGGACCTTCAAAGCCTTTCCATTCCTGATCCCAGCCCCAGGCCCTGAACACATAGAAGGCTTGCACTGCCAATCTCCTGCTGCTTACTTCTTGGTACAGCTCCTCTTTCTCTTTCTGCTTCTCTGCACAGGTCCTAGGTGTCCTTCAGACAAGCTTCCCCAGGAAAATGTTCTGCATCTCCTTCTCTCTTGCTTCACCCTTGCGGGCTCTGTAGCCCCTCCTCCGGGTCCCCACAGCCTCTGTGCTTCTTTGGGTTACATACCCGTGTTTTTTGAGACACTCTAAGTGAACACCATGTGCCCTCCCTCTTCCCACTGCAGGTCCTGAACAATTGTGGCCTTCAGCAGGGTAAGAACACAAGGCACCTTTCCAGGGTCATTTTCAAGGGTTTGTTCCACCGAACAGCGCAAGGGTTAGCCAGACCAAGGGAGACAGGACCTGGTGTGTGCACAAGGACCCTGTCGGAACCTCGCCCCACAAAAGCGGTGGCCCAAGATCCTGGCGCTCTTCTTTACCCTTTGTAGCCAGCCTTGAGCAGCCGCGGATAACACCACGGTGCAAGCCGGGCCTCGATGGAGCGCAATTTCCGGTAGGCGCGGCCTGGGTGGGCGGACCCGAGTGGGCGTGGCCCAGTTGGTGGGCGTGGCCTCGCCAGAGGAACCTGTCGGTCGGCCGCGGGAGTGTTAGCGCGCTGAGCGCCGCGAGCCACAGCCTTACCCGCGACTTTACCACCGGGTGCCATGACCGGGAGTCCCCGCCGCGCCGCAGGCCGGCGACTCCAACTGCCTCTGCTGTGCCTCCTCTTCCAGGGCATCACCGCCATCCTTTTTGCCATCTTCGTCCGCTACAACCACGAAACCGATGCTGCCCTCTGGCACTGGGGCAACCACAGTAACGCGGACAATGAATTTTACTTTCGCTACCCAAGTGAGTGCGGAGAGGGCGCGCGGCGGAGACCCAACGCTCCCAGGTGTCCCTGGGCGGGGGATCTCCGCTCTGAGTAGCTAAAGGGCCCCTTATGCTAAGGTCACTGCGCTCCAGGTGCTGGGCTGAGGGTGGAGCTGGCATAATCTCATTTTAGGCTGTGAGACAGACAAAGATGAGGCGCAGAAAAGTTAAGTGACTGGCTCATGGTCACATAGTCAGAAGTAGGGGAACTGGTTTTGAACCAGGTCTAAAGCCCTAGCTTTGACGACTCCACTCCTGTTTGGCTTTCTTGGGCTTTGGGAGACTATTGAGAGCCTTTGCTTTTCTTAAGGCCCCACCCTGACTCCAGGAAAGAAAATCTTGTTGGGCAGGAGTGATAGGAAGAGGGTGTTGGGGGCCCCTGATGGTAGGGGTTAGGTATGAAGCTTTTCCACTTGTGGGCTGCCAAGGTTGAGCTCAGGCATTTCTTCCCAGACTCCAAAGCTGACCCTTCCAGAACCAGCTAACCACATAGACGCAGCCTCCAGACATGAGAAGAAGGCATGACAGGCTGTTGGCCTGTTTCACAGAGGAGGAAGCTGAGTCTCAAAGAGGCTGTGACCCCACTATGTGAGGGGTAGACTAGAGTCGCTTGCTGACAAGACTCACTAGAGGGAGGTTGTCTCCCCTGCCATGGGTATGGACCCCCTCCCTCAAGGTTAGGGGCCTTGCCTTCTTTCCTTTGTTTTGATTTTGCAGTACTGGGTTCTTCTCAGACAGTTTTCCACCCCTGGAATACAGCAAAAAGACAGCTCAGGGCTTGCTTGCTTTCTTTCTTTCTTTCTTTCTTTCTGCCTTCCTCCCTCCTTTTTCCTCTTCCTTCCTCCTTCCTTCCTTCCTTCCTTCCTTCCTTCCTTCCTTCCTTCCTGTTTTCCTTCCTTCCTTTCCTTGTAATGGAACACTGCTTCCCCTGGTACTTGGGAGTGAGCCCCAAACCCTGTACAGCAAGGCATGGAGCTCTCCCCTGCAAACGGCATCCCCATCCTTACCTCTTTCTGTGCTCTATATTGCCATCCCTGTGGACTTTGACCCTGATGTGGGGGTGGTTTGGGCAGGAGAAACTTGCAAGGTCCCCAGAGCTCCAGGCTTTGATGAACCGGCTTCTCATCTGTCCCTGTGTCCAGGGGAAGGGGTCAGGGTCACAGAGAAGTGCAGCCACTGCCCTTTGATTCAGGAGATGAAAGGGAACCTGCAGCTCTTGGCGAGCTCTGGTCTGGCCAATGCCAAGGGCAGATCCGCTATGAGGTCCCTGTGCTCTGTGCAGTACAGACTTTCTCTAGCCATCTGGTCCACCCCTCTCCAGTGTGTGGAAAAAGCTGGCAAGGTCCTGTGACCTGCCCAAGGTCAGACAGCAACTTTCAAAAGGAACTAGAAGTGGTTTCTTGATTCCTACACTAGGGCTTTTACCCACAATACACACTTCTTTCTTATTCTATGAGGCAAAAAAAGAAGGGAAAGAAGCCATGATGACAATAGCCATGGAAGCAAATATGAGAACAAGTTCTAAGAAAAAAAAGGATATTCCATTTATTTATTTATTTATTTATTTATTTATTTATTTATTTATTTTTGGTACTGGGACTGATCTGTGTCCCCAGCCTTTTTTTTTTCTTTATAACTTTTGAGACAAGTTCTCACTAAATTGCTAAGTTGTCCAGGCTGGGCTTTAACTTGTAATCCTCCTACCTCAGCCTCTCAAAATACTGAGATGCCCAACTACTTTTTAAAATTTCATTATTTTTAGTTTGGACAGTCTTTTTTTTTTTTTTTGAGATGGGGGGTCTCATTATTTAGTTCCCGCTATCTTTGAATTTGCTATGTAGTCCAGGTTGGCCTCAAAGTCATGCAATCTTCCTGCCTCAGGCTCCTGAGTCCTGGAATCCAAGTGTGTACTACTGGGAAATCCTTTTAAAAGGCATCTCAGTCTTAGTCTTTTTTTTTTAAGACTTTACTTGGATGGAGAAGGATTTAGGATTGATGGATTCAGGATCTTCTTGGAAGAAGTAAGGGATGAGGATGTGACCAAGACCAGAGTGGCCTGTGAGCTCTTTTGGGAGACTATAGCCAATTGTCCTGAGGTTAGTGGGAGTGCAGTTGGAGGACATCCTCCCCTGCTCTTCCCTCCCTCTTTCCTGCTCTTCTTCTTCTTCTTCTTCTTCTTCTTCTTCTTCTTCCTCC
>PVJX010027052.1:0-25218 GCA_004027295.1 Dolichotis patagonum | reverse complement strand
ATCTCAATATGGCCCTACGGCGGCTTTTACCCTTGCGGTCCTAGATTCCTTGACCCAAGGTTGGATTACACCTAATGATTGGAGAGATTTAACTAGAGCTACACTCTCAGGGGGCAATTATCTGCTTTGGAAGGTTGAATTCCAAGATCAATGTGAACTTTTAGCCAAAGAAAATGCTAATCAAAAAAATTACTATACCCTTCCCATGTTAACAGGGACAGGCCGTTATACAACACAACAGGCCCAAATGCATTATGAGGCAGGCCTTTTTGCACAAGTTATCCTAGCAGCAACTACAGCCTGGAGAAAGATCCCTTCTGGCGGCAAAGTTGCTTCTTCTCTCACAAAAATTAAACAAAAACCCGAAGAGCCTTTTTGTGACTTTGTTGATCGCCTCCTACAGGCAACTGAGCATCTTTTTGGCTCCTCTGAGAACAATCCTGATCTAATCAAACAATTGGCTTACGAAAATGCAAATTCTGCCTGTCAGGCGCAATTAAACCGCATAAAAAGAAAGAAGATCTTTCAGGTTATATTCGCCCTATGGATTTAGACCCACAAACTTCTGATATCCTTTCAGCCACTCACCATGTACTTAATCTCACTAACCCTGCTTTAGTGCAAGATTGCTGGTTATGTATGGCCTTAGGCACTCCTATGCCCTTAGCCATCCTTTCCAACTCTACGATTGACTCCCTTCATGACCCACATAATCTTACCTGTAGACCTTCCCAATCATTTCTGGTCCAGCCATTGATAACACCTAACATATCCATTACCTGGCTACAGGGCTCTATTCAAAATGATTCTGCCCTTATAGATATGGGCCATCTCCTGCCCACCGCCTGTGTCTCATTTATCAATCATACGGGCCCCCTGTGCCCCCCAACAGGACACATTTTTGTCTGCGGCAATAATAGAGCCTACGCTTATCTTCCATCCAACTGGACAGGTACATGCATGACTGCTTCCCTCCTGCCCAGCATAGATATTGTCCCAGGTGACCAACCTATCCCAGTGCCAACATTCGATTATATTACTGGCCGCCAAAAAGAGCGATAATGCTAATCCTGCTCTTGGTGGGAATGGGCTTCACTGGCACTGTAGCCACAGGGACTGCTGGCCTTGCCGTGGCCCTAGACAAATATTCTGACTTATCTAACCAGCTGTCTAAAGATGTTCAAGCCTTATCCTTCACTACAGACTCTCCAAAATCAACTAGACTCCTTAGCAGAGGTCGTCCTACAAAATAGACGAGGATTAGACCTACTCACAGCAGAACAGGGAGGGATCTGTCTTGCCTTACAGGAAAAGTGCTGCTTTTATGTCAACCAGTCTGGCCTTGTGTGCGGAAAACTCCAAGAACTAAAAGATCGACTCCGACAACGTCAACAACAAATGGCTACTAGCCCCTTCTCGTCCATGTCGGGGGGCCTCTTCCCTTATATTGCCCCCCTTCTAGGACCCCTAGCTGCCTTATTGTTATTTCTAACTGTTGGCCCTTGCATCTTCCAGAGGATCATGAGGCTTCTTAAGGATAGAATTGATGCATTCATGGCAAAGCCCATTCAGGTACATTATCATCAACTGGAGACAGCAGATCAACAAACTTATCAGGAAACGATTCCCACAAATGGCCCATATTGATGATGTGGCCCAGATGCCTTGAGGTACTAGACGGGCAGCCAGAGACGGGCAACTTGGACATTTGTGCTACACCACCAGCCACCTAAGACAGGCACAGGACCAACTGCTGTCCTGCAGGCTCATGACGGGTAAGGCTTGGTCGGGTTCACATATGGAGTCCATGTCCCAAGACAGGCGCCGTCTTCACAAGGCCTGCCATACTCCTGATTTTATAAAATGATAAGGGAGGAGATGTAGGGAGTGGCGTGATAGCCTCACTGCTGCCACCCCATCCCGCCCTCCTGGGGGCATTTTATGCATCTGCCTACATTACCCATGATCCTCTCTGCCTGGCTGGACATAACTGTGACCTATCCAGTCTCTCCACAACATCTCGGCCTGATGATGACAATTTCCTGCCCTCACCCTATATAAACCATGTTCACTTCCTCAATAAACGAGACTTGATTGGAATTGCTCAACTTGTCTCCATCTCTCTTTCCTCTTGCCCTGCCCGCCATCCCCGTTCCCCCTCCAGTTGAGACCCACAGACTGATCCATGGGATGGATCAATGATCACATCAGTTGATATAGAAAAAGCATTTTATAACATCCAATATCATTTGTGATGAAAATTTCAAAAGAACTGGGTATAGAGGGAAAATGTCTTTGTCCTTGTTATGGTTTGAGTCTGGATGTCCCCCTAAAGCTTCATGCAGTCATGGGGGCAAGCTTTTAGTATTTGTGACTAATTCATGGTCCAATGTTGAGATTATCTGTGCGAGTGCTACACCCACTCTAGGGTGAATGTGGCCAATGTACAATATAAGAGAGGGAAAGAGTCTTCTCTGTGTGCTCGTCCTTTTTGTCCCTTTTTGCTTGGTTGCTTTTGCTATTTTCCACCACCATGAACTGTTGTCCTCTGCCATGAGCCACCTTGTGCTGGAGCCAGCTGACACCTTCACAAACTGTAAGCTAAATAAATCTTTCCTTCCTTAATTTTTGCCAGTGGGTATTTTGTCTCAGCAATGAGAGAAAAGTAACCAACACAGAATTTGGTACCAGAGAAGTGGGGTCATTGATGTGACTATACTTGATCATATGGTTCAAGAACCTTTAGGAATGGCTTATAGGAAAGGTTTGGAAAGTTTTGGAGATGTCACTTGAAAGAGTAGAGCTGGAATCCCCTTAGGCTATTCTGTATGGGAGAATCTGTCAGAAAATGGTGAAGTCCAGGCTCAGGAGGTTTTTGCTGGGAAGGATTGCACTGGTTGCTGGAGTCCAGATGACATGTGTTATAGCTTGGCAGAAAGTTTGTCAGCATTTTGCTCATGTCCAGAGACTTTGCCTGAAACTAAGTGTGGCAGACTAATTAATTTCGCAGAATAAATTTCATGGCAGTCAAACGTTGGAGCAGTAGCATGGCTATTGTTTGGGGGCTTTTAGCCAGATTTATGCTGCAAATCAAGAGTAGAAAGCCCAGCAGGATGATTTAAAACATTGTGAGTTTGGCCGGAAGGGAAGCTCCAGTAAAGCTATGGACTTCCAGAAAGACAGCAGTCACACTGGTTCCAGAATGGCAGTGGCCAAGAGAATTCATTTCTCCAAATTGGATTCAGAGAACCCAGTGATCCAGGCAGTTGACGCCTACAGTGAAGAAAGAGGAAAGCCCAGCTACTGCTCCAGCTAGCAACAGACCTCAGGGCCATCCACATGGTGCTTGTTTTAGGTGCATACAGAATGTAAGAGTTCTGAGGTTACAAAGACTTCCACCCAAATTTCAGAAGACCTGGAAGCCCAGGCAGTGTGCTCCTCAGAGGGCAGTGTGTGAAGCAGTGAGTGTAAAGCCAAAGGTGCAGTGGAGACCTCAGAAGTCTGGAAAAGCCAGCAATGTGGATTATCTAAAGAAAGCTGCAAGGATTGAGTAAAGCAGGCCTAAAAGAGAAGACATAGGAGCCACAACCACCAGAAGTGCCAAGGAGCAGAGTTACACAAGTCTATTGGAGCTCACAATTTACTACAGATTTCTTTGGATGTTCCACATGGAACTATATGACTTAATATTTGTCCTGCTGCATTTTGGACTTGCTTTGGTCCTATTCCTTTGTATTCCCCTATTTTTACCTTTTGAAATAGTAATGTTTATTTTGTGCCATTGAATGTTGGAAGTATTTAACTTTCTTTTCATTTGTACAGGAGCTCACAGCTAAGAGTTTGCCTTAGATCTTGGAGGAGACAGGATTTGAACTTTTCAGCAATGCTGAGATTGTTAGGACTTTGGCAACTCTTGGAGATGGACTAAATGTCTTTTGCATAAAGAATGTGCATGTCTTTAGGGGACCAGAGGCAGAATGTTATGGTTTGAGTCTGGATGTCCCCCCAAAACCTCATGCAGGCATGGGGGTGGGCTTCTAGAATTTGTGATTAATTCATGGTCCATTGCTTGGATTATGGGCGTGAGTGTTATACTCACCCTAGGTGGGTGTGGCCTATGTACTAAATAAGCAAGGGAAAGAGTCTCCTCTATGTTCTCCTCTCTTTTGTCCCTTTTGCTCTTGTTGATTTTGGTATCTGCCTCTCCCATGAACTGTTGCCCTCTGCCATATGTCACTCTGCCGTGGAGCCAGCTCAGTATAGACTGAAACCTCCACAAGCTATAAGTTAAATAAACCTTTCCTTCCTTAATTTTGGCACTGGGTATTTTGCCTCAGCAAAGAGATAACACAATCTTGGTAAGGAATAATACCAAAGCCTACAGTTAGAACACTTAGCATATTCACACTTGGTGTGGAAACTTTGAACCTTCTCCATGGATGGCCAGACACTGGGGATCAGGTTAAAGAGTCCTCTCTTACCCCTACTCAACATCACTGCAAGTGACAACCACAGCAATGACACCAGAAAAGGACATAGAGTGGTTCCAGTTGTGAAACCAGAAACACACTGGGTTTTGTTTATAGGTAGCATCTCTGTCTGTGTAGAACAGACCCCAAATTAAGTTAACATTGGCAATAATGAAACCATAGTTAAAAGGCAATAGGAGAATATAGAAAACTTAGAGGGTGCAGGGTTGATAGAATTGTTTTCTTATATACAAGTGGCAAATAATTAGGATTTAAAATGGGAAAAGCTAAAAACTAAAAACTAAACATAATACCACCCCAAAAATGAAAGACTTAAGTATAAATTTTAAAAAGAAGCATATATGAATCTATGGGGCAGCAACTACAAAATTCTGAGGAGACGAATCAAGTATAATTGAACTATTTCATGTTTGTGGATTGGAAGATAATACATAAGATGTCAGTTCTGTCCAACTTGATCTTATAAATTATCAATAAAATCCTACCTAAATGTTTTGTGGATATTGACAATCTGATTCTAAAGTTTATTATTAAAGGCAAATACTTAGAACAGGCAATACAATGATGAAAAGAAAAAAGTTGAAGATCCCACACAAGCCAATTTCAAGATGTGTTAAAGCCATAATAATCAAAACAGCATAGTATCAGCGAGGTAATGAAAAGATAGAGCAATGAAACAAAATTAAGGCAACAAAAGTGGATCCACACAAATATAGTCAATTGAGTTTGGTTTTTGGTGTTTGTTTGTTTGTTTGTTTGTTTTTATCAATTGATCTTTGACCAGAAAGCAAAAATAATTCAAAAGGTAAAGAGCTTACAAAAACACTGCAGGACCAACAGAATATCAATACATAAAAAATCCAGTAAACCTAGACACAGACCTTACACAACAGCTTACACTGAACTACACTAAACTAACTCAGAATACATCACTGACCTAGTTTTAAGTCACAAAACTATAAAAAGTCTAGGTGAAAATAAGAATGTCTAGATGACTTTGTATTTGGTGATGAGATTTTATATATAATAAAAGCAGTATCCATGGAAAATATATGATAGGTTAAATTTTATTAAAATTCACAACATCTGTCCTGTCAAAAACATTATTAAAAGAATCAAAAATCAAGTCAAAGGCTTAATGAAAATGTTTGCAAAACTCATATCTGATAATAAACTCGTATCCAAAATGTACAAAGAACTCTTAAAACTCAACAGTAAGAAAATACTCCAATTGAAAAATGGGCTAAAGATCTGAACAGACACCTCCATGAAAAAGATATGCAGAGAAAAACTAATGTATTAAAATGTCCACTGTCATTTGTCATTAAGGAATTTTAAATTAAAACAACAATGAAATACCACTAATCAGGGAAAACATTAGGATATTAGAGCGACCAGGATCCAAAATCTGACAGTACAAAATGCGGGTAAGAATACACAGAACAACAGGAAATCAGCTGAACTCCAAATGAATTCCATTCATTGTTAGTCAATACAAAATAATTCCAAGGCATTTCAGCAGTTTCTCATAATGCCAAACATAGTCTTAAAATATAAGTTGTCGAGCACATTCCTAGGTGTTTTCTCAATTAGTTTAAAAACATAACCAAATAAAAATCTATACAGGGATGTTTATAGAGGTTATATTCACAATCATCAACAATGGAAGCAACCATGATATTTTTCAGGTAAATGGATTAACCAACTGTAGTATAACTGTACAATCAAATATTATTCAATGAGAAAAAAACAGGAGTCACAAAATGTGGATGAATTTCCAATCTATATTAGGTTAAAGAATGCACTTAGCTTTAAAGAAACCATTATGAAAAGCTACATACTCTATGATTTGAATTATGTAGCATTTCAGAAAATTCAAACTAGAAACATTATGAAAGATCTATGTTAGCCAGAGTTAGAATGGAGAAGTAGTGCAAATAAGAAAGCCACAGCAGATAATACCGCAGTCATGAAACTATCTGTTGTATGTACTTATGTACATGTACATGAATTTCACATTTGTCCAAAGCAATTAAACTTTACAACATGAAGAGTGAACCTTAATTATGCCAATTAAAGAAAATCATTTATGAAGTCAGCTGACTCCTAGTATGACATGCAGGATGTGACAGAAGCAGCATGTCATTGAAACAACTTCACTTGGAGGCAGAGGGGACAGTTTCTGGCATAAGTTACTTGGGAAATGAATGAAATCCATATGATTAAAGGTTAAAAAACTATCCATTGTGCAAAGTCCTCCACAGAGTGAAGGCGTTTCCCATGAAAATGTGGGTGAACAGCTCATACAGCGGGCAGAGAGGTGTTAAAACATGGAGAGTGGGAGAGAAGCCAGGCACCCTGAGTGGGAATCTACACATGCCGGGGCTCTGTTGTTACGGGTTAGGACTGCAGCTCTCAGTCATTATGGATGCACGTGGATGCAGATGGTTACGTACAGAGGTGTGTGTGTGGTGTGTGTGCCTGGTGCGTGTATGGCTCCATCAGTTAAGAGGCCTACAGTAACAACATCCCAAGAGCAATGAGTGTGTCTGACGCCCTGTTTCACACACCATCTCCAAGAAACGGAACTGGACCTGCTTGGAGGATCCACCAATCACATGCCTCAAGCAGGGAGCACCTGAAGTGAGAAGCAGAACCCATTAGTGACAGGAAGCAGGTGCTCAAAAGGCAGGGCTTGCTGCAGGGACAGCGGAAACAACAAAACTTCTTCTCCCAAGCCAGATGTAGAATAACCTGGGCCACAAAATGAATAAAAAATATTTAGTAGCCTCAACTATAAAACAAACACTGAGATAGAACAACGATGAGACGAATAAATGGAAAAGTATGTGGTTCAGTACTATCCGCGATTTTAGGCATCTACTTATGGTCTTGGAAAGTATTCCCTATAGATAAGAAGACACTACGATAGAAGAATAGATAGATTACTAGATTTGGTGGTACAAGTCTGTAATTTAGCACTATGAGAGGCTGAGGCGGGAGGGTTGCAAGTTTGAGCCTAGCCTGGACCACTTAATAAGTTGGCAGGACTCTCTCAAAACAAAAAATAAAAAATGAGCTAGAGATGTAGTTCAGTGCGAATGCTCTGGATTAAATATTCAAGACTGAAAAATATAGAAAAACAGATATTTGAGATAGATTACCTTCATGTAAATTTACCTCATCATATACAAAATTAGATTAAATATATCATGGATTACATACAAAATATAAAGTACTCAGATCTAGGCAAAAAGTTATTGGAGTTGATACCTAAAGCACAATTCAATATTTTAAAATTTGATAAATTAGACTATCAATATAGAGCAAATTATACTTCATCAAATTTTAAAAGCTCTCAACTCAGAAAGAGAATAAAAAGACAAGTCAGAAACTGGGAGCATATATTTGCAAATCACTCTGTTACAGACCTCATATATATAAAAAGGTCTCAAAATTAAACAATAAAAACTACCTGGTCTGATCAGAAAGTGAGAAAAACATGAGACCTAGCTTCCAAGAGCAGATACAGACAGCAGGTGATGTCCTGACACAGAGCTTGTGTCTAGTAATCTAGCTCTAATTTGTCTTAGGGGAAGACAAATTTAAAACCACAATGAGAAGTCACTATCAATATGTCTAAAATAAAACTCATGATGGGCTGGGGATTTAGCTCAGTGGCATAAGCGCCTGCCTTGCAAGCGCGCAGTCCTGAGTTCGATCCCTGGTACCGATAAAAAAAAGATTTTAAAAAAATACTCATGATAACCCCAAATGCGGAGCATTGTAGCACAGATGTAGCATGATCCTCAGAGGACCCACAGGCTCAGAAGTTCAGCTTTCGGCAGGTGCTTGGGTCATGGGAACACTGGACTCACCAGTGGATTCAACCACTGACAAACCCATAACAGAAAGTGCTGTTGGGAGGCGGGGCCTGGCCCAAAGAGGAAGATCACCAGGGCCGTGACCTCCCTCCTTGTTGCCTCCCTTTCCCTCTGCTGCCTGACCACCATGATGTGAGCAGCTCTCCTCCACCAGACCCTTCTACCACACCGCCCTGCCTTGGAGCAAGCTGACTGCAACCTGAATCCTCTAACTGATGTGAGCTTTAAAAAAAATTATTGCTGGTAGAAACTGTCCCTGAGATCTGGCCATGGCCATGGTGGAACCCGGGAGCCTACACAAAGAAGCAATTCGCCCACCCTCTTAGTAAGCGCCCTCCTCTGGCGTGAGCCAGGAGGAGACCCAGTAGTATCTCTTGAGCCTACCAGTGTGCGGGCTTGGAATCAAACATTCCAACCCAACCCCCAATGACCCCCCTCCCCGTTAGCAACTGGGGACAGAGGTCTGAGCATCTCATGGCAGGATGACTGTATGCAACATAGCAAATATGGGGGGGTCTCCTCTATTTTCTTTCAGGAGACCATGAAAGCAAGTGTTGTTTTCAGTTTTGTTTCATTATGATTAATTGCTTTACTCTATTCAATATTCTCTTTTGATTGACTTTATAATGTTCTGTCTTTGGTTTGATTTTGCTATACCTAATTAACTAGACAACTATTGTGAAGATAATGAGATACACTATGGTACCTATTACTGTTATCCCACCAACCTGTTGTGAAGTTCTATACCAAATTCACTGCACTGTCTCAATTGGCTTTGTTCTGTAGTATTTCTGCTACCTTCAAAATTAAAAAAAAAAAAATCCTGCTTTAAGTTGTGGACTTGAAGTATTGCGTTGCAGTAGTAAGGGTAGTGACTAAGACCCTGGGAAACATTAGAAGAAATTTGATTTCTCCCATATTATTAGAGAGTATAAAACAGTCCAGCCACTGTGAAAAATAATTTGACAGTTTGACAGATAAGGCTGGCCATGTATCACCTATATCCAAAAACAAACAAACAAAAAATGCGGCTTTTGGCAATTATCCCAGAAAGATGAAAACACAATACTTCTATGAAAAGTTATACGTGGATATTCACAGTAGCATTATTCTTATCACAAAAACTGGAAACAACTCAAATGTTTTTCCAGTGATGAATGCCTTGACAATCCCTGATGCATCCTTACAATGGGGCACTACTCAGTAACCAGAACAAATAAAAAGAAATAAACCACTCATTAAAAACCAGGATGGGTCTCAGAAGCATTATGCACACAGAAAAATCATTCTCAAGGTTAAATACAATCTACTAACGTTTACATAATGTCCTCCGTTTAACAGCCCACAAAAATTCTTGCAAGAATCTGTATACTACATCAATATGCACACTCATCCACTCCCACGTACCACCACCATCAAGGTGATAACATACCCATCTCATCCGAAAGTCTCCTCATGCCTCTGTTTTGGATTGGTTTGGTTTGGTTTGGTTTGGTTTGGTTTGGTTTGGTTTTTTTGGTGGTTTTTTGGTTGGTTTGAGAGAGCTTTTTTTTTGTTTTGTTTCTTTTTTGTTTTGTTCTTTTACTGTAAAAACACTTTACATGAGATCTACTCTTTTTTGCTTGCTTGCTTGCTTTTGCATCTTGCTAAGTTTGGCTAATTTGCCCAGGTTTGGCTCAACTTTGTGGTCTTCCTGCCTCAGTCTGAGATCTAACCTACTAAAAATTTTGCATGATATCGTGTGCCTAACCGTACCCACTGTGTCGTGATCTCCAGAACTCATGTACTAAAACTTTCATAACTAAAAATGTGTGCAGATTGGAGACCCTATTTTCCCTTCTCCCCAGACCATGACAACTACCACTCTATTCCCTGTCAAACTTTGATTCTCTGAGATGTTTTACCTGGTGGCAATCATGCAGCGTTGGTCCTTCTTTGTTTGACATTTCACTCAACGTAACGTCCTCCAAGCTCGTCCATGTCTTTCTGCCTATGCCTCCCATGGTCCTAGGATGGGCACAGGCTCCCCAGGGCCCAGGCCATGGAGGACATCTCAGCCTTTCTGTGCTGGTCATCAGGGTCAGGGAACCTCTGTGTGGGCAAAGTTCTCAAGGGAACACGGGGCAAAGCCAGCCCCCACCCACGCTCCAAGGCCAGTGGGGGACCTTCCTTGCTTGAGGGGCCAGAGGGTGAGATGCTGACTTCCAGCTCTCCTGAACAAAGAGGAATCTTCTTCCTTTTCAGTGATGAAGGACAGAAGCACATTCTTCCTCCACTCAACCATCTGTGGACATATAGGTCATGCCCGTATCTTACCTCTAGCCAACAATGCTGCAGTGAACATCAGAGGGATAATATCCTCAAGGCTGATTTTGGGTCTTTGGGACATAGACAGAAATGGGATTCCTGGACCACAGGATAGTTCTATTTTTAATTTCCTTAGGAATTTTCATGTTATTTTCCCTTGCAGTCTCATGAGAATCAGCAAAGTGACTGGAAGGGATTTGGTAGCAACAGTATTGGTACTGAGCTAAGTATCTGCCTTGAGGTACCCAGCTGTAAACTGAGCGTGGCTAGCAATTGCTGCTGTCGTTACCAGTTCTAATTGTTAGGGCTGCGATCCGGACTTCTGGCCCTGTTGGCATGTGGGTGGGGGAGGGAAGCTCATAAACACTGTGCAAAGTTATAAAATTGGAATTTGGCTTTCACCTTTCTTCCTGATGCATGACCCTGGTCACACCAGCTACCCTGATGCATTTAATATCTTAATAAATTAGGTAGATTTTCACAGATAATACCTTCAAAACATATCCCAGAAAATATGAAACTCCTGGAAACTCCACTGTTGTGAAAGAAATTATAAAATTGGTTCCCCCAGAAAATCCCTAAAAAGGGGGAAAAAAGAAAGGAAAAAAACCACAGAGGCCCAGGAACTGCGCAGTAAAGCTCCAGCAAGACCGCTGAGAACAGGTAACTTAAGAGATTCGGATTGTTCTCTTGCAGCCCCCCCAAAATAGATATTTTGGCAATGAGCGGGAAAGAGAATATCCCAGGGGAAACGCAGGCAGGGGGCAGGGGTGGGGATGAAAGAAGACTCCACCTGCCTCCCAACAATGGGGAAGGAGGCAGCCGGCTTTGGAAGGGAAACCGGCTGACTGATGAATTGCAGTCCTCAAAGTGCTCGGGACAGCGAGGAAGGAGAGGCTCACCTGTTGCCATCTGGGGAGGGCCCGCTGCGGGCTGAATGGGCTTCTCAGAGGACAGGGACACAGCTCCGACTTCCAGCCCCTCATCACGGGAACCTGACCCCACAGCCCCTCCTGGGAGATGAGCCAGGACTCACACTGGGGACACCCAGACACAAGAGGCCATAGAAAGGGAAGGGAGTTTTCTCCCAGGGAACAAAGGCAGAGCTGGGAGGGGGCACTCTTGGCTCCTGCTGGTGCCTGCAGCTGACTCTGAAGGAGAATAGTTTGGCCACAGCTCCCTGGAGAGCATGATGTCATCTCTGTGGGTGACACAGGGAAGCCACAGCCGCCTGCTGCCTTCAGAAGGGGGCAGAGGAAACCAGCAGGGCCGTGAGGGGTGACAGGAATCTCACTCTGCCTTGGCGCCCCCTTCCCCAGTGCTTTGGGGTGCAGGCCCTCAGCTCTTGCATACTGCTGGCCAGACCTTCCCTCCCTTATGAGAACCAGCGTTTCTTGGTGACAGGGGTTCTCGAGAACAAGGACCCCAATGCCCAGAGCTGCCGGTTCCTCAATACTTATTTGTTGGCTAAATCAGTGAATGCACCCAAATATGCCACAAGCACTTGGGTTAAGACAAAGGAATGTCTTGAAGCTGAGCACAGCGGCACACACTTGTAATCCCAGGGTTCTGGGAGGCTGAGGCAAAACAGGGTTGCAAGTTCAAAACCAGTCAGAGCAAATTAGTGACACAGGTACAGCTTGTCTCAAAAATAACAAATACATAAAGGGCTGAGGCTGCAGCTCAGTGTAGAGACCCTGGTTTCAATCTCCACTACCCTCATCAAAAAATAAATAAAATAAAATAAGGCTTGAAAAAAATCTAGTGTTGCTCTAAACTAGACTGTCTACTGTCAGCAGTTCAATAGTGATTGATAAGGAAGCGTAGGGCTCCATAGCTCACACTTGCCTGTGGGACATTCAGGATGGGGGACCCACCGGTACCCTCACATTCGCACTGAGGAGCTGCAGAATGAAGGTCTGACTCACTTCAGTGCTTTCTGGGTGACACAGCTTTTAGGCTCCTCAGCCCACACATTTCCAACAGAGATCATAAGAACACAAGCTGAAAAATTGCACAGGAAACACTTCAAAGAATCAACAAATGGAGTCTCATATTATTGAAAAGTTTCTGCACTTCAAAAGAAATCACAATCAGAGTGAAAAGAAAACCCACAGAATGGGAAAGAATTTTAATCAGCAACCCCTCAGACAAAGGACTTATATCAAGAACATATAAAGAATTGAAAAACATCAAGCCCCCCAAATTCAAAGACCCTCTCCAAAAATGGGCAGCTGAGATGAACACACAGTTCTCAGATGAAGATATACAAATGGCAAACAAATACATGAAGAAATGTTCACCATCACTGGTCATTTGAGAAATGCAAATTAAAACAACATTGAGATACCATCTCACACCAGAAAGAATAGCTGCCATCAAGAAATCAACTGATAACAAATGTTGGCGAGGCTGTGGGGAAAAAGGAACACTTCTCCACTGTTGGTGGGAGTGTAGACTGGTGCAACCACTATGGAAATCAATATGGAAAATTCTCAGAAGACTAGGAGTGGAAGCTCCATTCAACCCAGCTATTCCCCTCCTGGCTATTTTCCCAGAGAAACTGAAAAGTTCATATCACTGTGATATATGTGCATATATATCACAGTGATATATGTGCCATGTTCATAGCAGCACAGTTTGTAATAGCTAAGTCTTGGAAACAGCCAAGATGCCCATCAACTGCACAGTGGATGAAAAAGATGTGGTATTTTTATACAATGGAGTATTACTCAGCTATGAAGAAGGATGACCTTGAAGCCTTCATAGGTAAATGGAGACAACTTGAAACTATCCTTAGTGAAATAAATAAGAACCATATTTATAAATATCGCATTGTGTCTCTAGTGTAAAAAATAATAAGAACTGTAGGAGTAATAAAACCCAAAATATGTAATGACTACTATAAATAAGAGAGGAAAAGAAAGTGCTCTAAAGGATATAATTGCATGTATGTTTAAGTGTGTAAGATGAATGAACATATTACTGTATTTGTGTTATATCATGGAGCAGAACTGTTGGCCAGTCTAATGCATCAAGGACCCATGCACCAGCAGCATCTTGATTGCACCAAGTGAGTGGTCCTGACCCAGGACGTCCGTACCCCAGATTCATCTCTGCTAGAGAGGAAGAGTGTGCACCTGCTCTTCCAACTTGGATGCTTTCCTGTTCTGCTGGAATTTGCATTGTTTTTCTGGACATTTATTCCAGTTTATTATGCATGAGGGAGCGTGAGGTTAGATGAAGATGAGTCACTTTAGGAAAAGGAAAAAGAAAGGGGTAAACGGTTTGAGGAAAGTGCACACGTGCAACATAGCATATTACTAAAACCTTCAGGGACCCGCACACTCAGTGACTTTACCTTGCCCTGATCTCCAAGGTGCCCATTTTGTCCCTCAGATTTGGCTCCTGGAAGAAAACCTCCCCACCATCCTGCTCCACATTTGTCTCTTCACCTGTCGCTCTGTGCGCTGCAAATTTCCACGATAGGAACTCAGAAATATGCAGCTTCCGGCTCTGGGCCGGGCCTTTTCCTGGCTGACCCGATCTCTCAGGATGCCGTCTAGCAGAGACTCTGCTCAGTCACTGTGTCCGTGACCCATGCACCCAAGTAGCAGTGTCCTTTCTCGTCCTGCATCTCAACCTGAACATCAGCCTTCTCTCTGTCTTCCCGCCATGACCCAAGAGCTGGCTGTGTCCGCTGCCAGTCTGACCCCATGGAACACGGGTGAAGAGTTCTTGCAGGATAAACCCACAGGAAGAGACCTGCGGTAAAAAGTGTATTTTCGCTTTCACAGATCACACCAGCTGACTCCCACCGGGAGGCTTGGCAGCTCAGACAGGAGCAGCAGATTCCTAGAGAATCTTGTTCAGGAGCTTTCTCTGGATAGTTGCTTTCGTGCTGGTCTCTTCAGTTTTACAAAAAGGAAAAGGTCTCTCTCGCTATCTTGAGGTCGGGCTGGTAGTTGAGGGCAGAAATCCTGCTGTGGTTTTTCCATACATGGGATGTTCACAACCACTGCAGTTTTGTCCAGAAGGGTTTGTTGTTTCTGTTCTAGGAAATATTTTAATACTCCACTCTTTGCCTGCAGTGGGAAGAATACATGCATTTCTCACATTGGCATGTGCCTTTGGATTACTTTTAATCTTTTTTTTTTTTTTTTTTTTGGTACCGGGGATCAGAACTCACGACCTCACGCTTGGCAGGCAGGCACTTATGCCACTGAGCTAAATCACCAGCCCTGCTTTTGATGCTTTTGACTTTTTAAAAGATGTATATTTGATGCAAATTGATTAAGCCTTTCTTCTGTGGCTTACAAGCTGACACTGTATGATGAGCACAAATACTATTTTCCATCTTTAGGTCTAGTATTTTTAAGCCATGTATTTTATACTTAAATAATTTATCAATCTGAAATGCATATTTCTGTAAGAAATATAATGTCAAGACAAGCGTGGTGTTGTATGCCTGTAATTCCAGCCCTCTGGGAAGCTGAGGTAGGAGGACCACAAGTTGAAGCCCAGTCTGGGTAATCTGGAGACTTAGATGTTATTCATACTAAAAATACTAAAACAAGCTGAAGATGTTGCTTGGTGTGAAGGCTCTGGGTTCAATCCCCCATACCAGAAAATCAAACAAAAAAATGGTCAAGGTCTTTTTCAAGAAGGCACCATAGGAGTTTGCCCCAGGTGTTGCCAGGACCTGGGGAAAGTTGGAGACCTACATTCTGGCTTTTGAGTTTCTGGGGAGCTACCAAGACACTGGACTAGGTCCAGCAGATTGCAGGGCCTCAGTCAACCACGTTCAGTGGCCTGGTTTCAGAGCAGGAGGCAGGAAACTTGTGCAAGGACTCTGGGCTCAATTGGGCTGGCCTGGGGACACCCAGCTGCTGAGTTCATATCCACACCCCCAGGACAGGGGATTTTGCCCTGGGGGCTCTGCCAGTCCCAGTTCTCCACGCCCAGTTTCTGCATTTCAATTAAAAGAGCCAAGAATCTGCAGTGGCGTGGAGTTTGCCCCAGGTGAGTTCTGGGGACCTGGGGAAAGCTGGAGACCTACATTCTGGCTTTTGAGTTTCTGGGGAGCTACTGGGATGCTGGACTGGGTCCAGCAGATTGCAGAGCCTCAGTCAACCACACTCAGTGGTCTTATTTCAGTCCAGGAGGAAGAAACCTTGCATGAGAACTCTGGGCTCAATTGAGCTGGCCTGGGGACAGCTTGAGACCAGGGCTGCCAGTGGTTGAGTTCATATCCACACCCCTAGGACAGGGGATTGTGCCCCAGGGGTTTCTCTGGCCCCGGTTCTCCACACCCTGCTTCAGCCTGTCAATTTAGGGAGCCAAGTACCTGCAGAGGAGCTGAGACTGCTCCAGTAGCTGAGGGTGCAGTAGGAGATTTGCGACACACCCAGAGGAAGCTTTGGAACACCACGCAAACCAAGGAAATAAAGAAAAATTACAGGAGGAAAGACCAAAAGGCAGGCTCAAATCACCAGCCCATCCCAAGAAAGCCTGGGAGCCATGAACATAGAAGAAAATAGAAACCATACACCTGAAATGACTGAAATGATATCAACTGAAATAAAGAAGCAACTAGGGGAAGCTATGGAGAAATTCAAATTAGAAATAATCGCCCAGGTAAAAGAAGAAATGATAAAAGAAATGAAAGAAATAGTGAACACATCTAGTGAAGACACAGCTAAAACATTAGAGGAACAAAGCAAACTGAATCCCTGAATGAACACCATAAGAAACAAGCAGAATACAAAAAGCAGATTCAAAGAGATATACAGGAAATCAAAAATTCTATTGAAAGCTGTAAAAATCGCCTCAATGAAAGTGAAGATAGAATTTCAGACATCAAAGATAAGATAACAGCTAGTGAACAGAAAAGGAAAGATCTTTTAAAAATAACAAAGTATCAGGAAATAACAATTCAACAGCTACAAGATGATGCAAAGAAAAATAACATAAGATTAATAAGGATAAATGAAAAAGAAGGGGACAGCCCAAATGATATCAAGAGGATATTTACAGATGTAATAGCTGAAAACTTCCCAAATATGAGAATGGAAACTGACATTTGGATTAGTGAAGCACATAGAACTCCAAATAGCCATAACCAAAATGAAACTACACCCAGACACATAATAATCACCATCCCAGAAACCCACCATAAGAACAGAACACTAAAATCTGTTAGAGACAAAAGACAGATAACCTATAAAGGAAAACCTATCAGAATCACAGCAGACTTCTCAACACAAACAATGAAGTCAAGAAGAGCAAGGAGTGAAGTATTTCAGATCCTAAAGGAAAACCACTTCCAACCCAGACTGATGTACCCTGCAACTGTCCTTCAAAATGGATGGAGAAATAAGATACTTCCATGACAAAGAACAGCTGAAAAACTTCATGAACACCAAACCAACATTACACAGAATACTGAAAAACATTCTAGATACACATAAGATAAAAGCACCAAGCAAGGCAGACAATTAAATAGAATGGAAAGCTAAAGATATAACAGGAGAAAGATAACATGTCAACAATAAACCAATATATAACAGTTATAACTATTAACATAAATGGTCTCAACTCACCAATCAAAAGAAACAGACTGGCAGAATGGATCAAGGAACAACATCCAACCATATGCTGTCTACAAGAAACCCATCTTACCCAAAAGGAAACCCATAGACTGAAAGTCAAAGGATGGAAAACAATATTTCACACAACAGGAAATCAAAAAAAAAAAAAAAGAAAAGCAGGAGTAGCAATCCTGTTTGCAGACAATGTGAACTTCAAACCAAGAATGATCCAAAGAGATAAAGGTCACTACATACTAGTCAGGGGAAAAGTTCAAAAGGAAGAGATAACAATCTTAAATATATATGCACCAAATTCCAGAGCACCCAGCTATACAAAGCAAATATTAACAGAAATGAAAAGTCAAATAAGCAATAACACAATTATAACAGGAGATTTTAACACACCATTGACACAGAGGGACAGATCAACTAGACAGAAAATCAGCAAAGAAATAAGAGAACTAAATCACACCTGTGAACAAATGGACTTGATAGATGTATGTAGAGTTTTCCATCCAACCACATCAGAATATACATTCTCCTCCGCAGTACATGGGACATTCTCTAAAATCGACCATATACTAGCCCACAGAACATGTTTAAGTAAATGCAAAAGAATTGAAATTATCCCATGCATGTTATCAGATCATACTGCCATGAAATTAGAAATTAACGATAAAAGCAACTGCAAAAACCTCACAAACACATGGAAACTGAGTAATACACTCTTGAGCAATCAGTGGGTCATGGAGGAAATTAAAAAAGAATTAAAAAATATCTACAAGCAAATGAAAATACAAACACAACTTACCAGAATTTGTGGGATGCAATGAAATCAGTCCTCAGAGGAAAATTTATTGCACTGAGTTCCCACATCAGGAAGACAGAATGTACACAAATAAACAACCTGATGCTACAACTCAAACATCTAGAAAAAGAAGAGCAAGCCAAGCCCAAAGCCAAAAGAAGGGAGGAAATTATAAGGATTAGAGCAGAAATTAATGCAATAGACACTAAGAAAACAGTACAAAGGATCAATGAATCAACGAGTTGGTTCTTTGAAAGAATAAATAAAATTGATAAGCCCTTGGCCAATCTTATTTAAAAAAGGAACGAAAAGACTCAAATTCATGCAATAAGGAATGAAAAAGGTAAAATTACTACAATTCAGTGGAAATACAGAAGATCATCAACACCTATTCTAAAAACCTCTACTCTCATAGATTCAATAACGCTGAAGAAATAGACAGATTCCTAGAAACATATGAACTGCCAAAGCTGGATCAGGAAGATGTAAAACTGCTGAATAATCCAATTTCTATTACTGAAATTGAAAATGTAATTAAGTCCTTGCCAACAAAGAAGAGCCCAGGCCCAGATGGATTCACTGTGGAATTCTACAAGAAATACAAAGAAGACTTAATGCTGACACTCCTCAAACACTTCAGAGAAATTGAAAGGGAAGCAATTCTTCCTAAGTCATTACTGGAAGCAAATATTACTCTAGTACCAAAACCAGAGAAAGACCCAACTAAAAAAGAGAACTACAGGCCAATCTCCCTGATGAACATAGATGCAAACATTCTCAATAAAATATTAGCAAAAAGGATACAACAAATCATCAAGAAGATTATTCACCCCAACCAAGTGGGATTCATCCCAGGAATGCAGGGATGGTTCAAAATATGTAAATCAATAAATGTAATCCACCATATCAATAGAGCCAAAAGTAAGAACTACATGATCATCTCTATAGATGCAGAAAAAGCTTTTGATAAGGTCCAACACTGATTCATGATAAGAACCTTACAGAAAATTGAAATAGATGGTCTTTACCTCAATATGATAAAGGCTATCTATGATAAACCTACAGCCAGTATCATATTAAATGGCCAAAAACTGAAAGCCTTTACCTTAAAATCAGGTACAAGACAAGGATGTCCCTCATCACCGCTCCTATTCAACATAGTACTGAAAATACTAGCCAGAACAATTAGACAAGAGAGAGAAATAAAAGGAGTAAAGATAGGAAAAGAGGAAGTTAAATTATCATTATTTGCAGATGACATGATACTTTACATAGAAGACCCCCAAAACTCCATTGAAAAACTCCTAGATATAATAAATAAATTCAGCAATGTAGCTGGATACAAAGTCAATACTCAAAAATCAATAGCATTCCTATACAGTAACAACAAAAATACTGAGAGAGAAGTAAGAGAAGCCACACCGTTCACACTAGCATCCAAAAAAATGAAATACTTAGGAATTAATCTCATAAAAGTTGTAAAACAGCTATACAAGGAAAATTATAATACCCTGAAAAAGGAAATCGAAGAGGGCCTCAGAAAATGGAAAGACATCCCCTGTTCATGGATAGGAAGAACAAACATTGTGAAAATGGCCATTCTCCAAAAATTACTATGCAGATTCAATGCAATCCCAATGAAAATACCACTATCATACCTCATAGATCTAGAGAAATCACTCCTAAAATTCATCTGGAACCAGAAGAGACCTAGAATAGCAAAGGCAATTCTAAGCAGCAAAAGCAAGGCAGGAGACATCACAATCCCTGACTTGAAATTATACTACAAAGCTACAGTAATAAAATCAAGATGGTACTGGAATTAAAACAGACCTGAAGATTAATGGAATAGATTGGAAGATACAACCACAACCACAAACACACTCAACCACCTTATCTTTGATAAAGGGCCAAACATGTTCACTGGAAGAATGACAGTCTCTTCAACAAATGGTGCTGGAAAAATTGGCTATCCATATGTAGAAGACTAAAACTAGACCCATGCCTATCACCATGTACTAAACTAAAATCTAAATGTATCAAAGATCTCAATCTTAAAACAGAAACACTAAATCTGTTGGAAGACAAAATAGGTAAAAACCTCAAAGATATAGGGGTAGGTAGAGAATTCATGAACAAGAATCAAACTGCATGAGATATACTTCCCAGAATCAATAACTGGGACCACATCTTATTAAAGAGTTTCTGCATGTCAGAATAGATTTCCAGCAGAGTGAAAAGAAAACCCACAAATTGGGAAAAAATCTTAATGAATTGTCCCTCAGACAAAGGACTTCTGTCTAGAACTTATAAAGAATTAAAAAAAATCAGACCCTCGAAATTTAAAACCCAATCCAAAAATGGGCATCTGAAATGAATACACAGTTCTCAGATGAAGAATTATGAATAGCAAATAAATACATGAAAAAATGTTCATCATCATTAGAGAAATGCAAATTAAAACCACACTGAGATTCCATCTCAACCTAGAAAGAATGACCAGGATAGAAAAAACTACCAACAACAAGTGCTGGAGAGGCTGTGGGGATAAAGGAATTCTTCTGCACTGTTGGTGGGAGTGTAAACTGCTGCAGCCACTGTGGAAGTCAGTCTGGAGATTCCTCAAAAAGCTGGGTTTGGAAGTCCCATTTGACCCAGCTATTCTGCTTCTAGGCATATTCCCAGAAGAACTGAAAACATCATACCACAGAGATATATGTGCACCCATGTTTATAGCAGCACAATTTGTGATAACCAGATCTTGGAAACAACCTAAGTGCCCATCAACTGAGGAATGGATTAAAAAGTTGTGGTATTTCTATACAATGGAGTACTACTCAGCTATAAAGAATGATCACATTGAGATATTTATAAATAAATGGACATGACTTGAGACCATACTCATAAGCGAAATAAACCAAACACACATGTGTAAATACCACATAGTCTCCATAGTATGAGAGCTGATAATAGTATATAAGATTTTATAGTAATCATGATTCCCCATTTCATTGCTTTGAAGCCTTTCAATGTTTTCATTCATCAGTTGGAATGGTTTTAATCTGTTTTGTTTGACTTTATTATGCATGATGGTATGAACAGCAGTTTTAAAGAAAACAAAACATTATGGCAGCCATTGATGATTGAATATCATCTTCCTTAGAAGTCCTACAATGCTTCTACTCTGCTATTACCATCGGTTCTATCATGTTGTGTCTTATTGGGATTTTAATATATGTCATAGTATAAACAAATCTTTTTATTCAAAATGAGATATTATAGTAGCCATTGATCATAGTTATTCGGTTCAGAATGTCCTGTAATTCTTTCATTCTCTTTAATGGTTTTATACTATTGTGTTATGTTTGATATTATTGTATTTGAAACTATGCTCAACTATAGCAGAGAAAGACATATTTTGACAGCTACTATTAATGTCCAGTTGCCTTGTTGTAAAGTGTGTTGCTTATGTTGTTCTGTTCTGATCTGCTTTGTTCTGCCCTCTTTTGTTTTATTCTCTTTAAAATAAAAAAAGTAATAAGAACTATAGGAGTAATAAAACCCAAAATGCATAATTGCTACTGTAAAAGAGAGAGCAAAAGAACGTGCTCTAAAGGATATAACTGCATGTATGTTTAAGTGTGGAAGATAGATGACTATACTATTTTTGTTAGATTATTGAGCAGAACAGTTAATAGTCTCACTGTTTGAATTTCTACTTTGTATGCTTTAATTTTGTAACTTGAACAACTATTTCCAAGATGACAGTATGTAATTTATCAACTAGTGATTTCTTAGTGGGTTTTTTTTTGTTGTTGTTGTTGTTGTTTTCTTTTTTTCCTTTGGAATTCTGTATTTTTGCTACCCTTTTTTCTGTTTTGTTTGGGTTTTTTTTTCTTTCTAAATACAATTTTTAAAAATTTTTTTTAAAAAAAGAACGCATCATAGTCTCAAGGACATTTATAGAAAAGCCACTACTTCCCTCACCGACAGTCCAATGTGTTTCTGTTTATACTGTTTAATTTCAGACTTCATCCCATTTTGTTTTTTGATGGAACTATTTATTGATGTATTTCTTTCTTTTTTCTTTTCTCCTTCTCCTCTCTTCTCCTCTCTTCTCTCATGCTGGAGGTTGAACTCAAGGTCCCAGCCATGCTAAAGACAGATTCAAGCACTGAACTATATCCCAGTCCTTAGATTTAGAACCAAAACCATTCATCAAATTAATTTTTAAAAGGCAAAGTATTTTCTGGTAATCATGTTAATTTTATAGGTTCCTGAACAAAAACACGCTCTCATTGGGATAATAAAACTCTTATGTTCAAATGTGCTATGACTTTCCACTGTTGTTTTTTCAATTTTATTTTTAATAGTTTTCTAGCTATTTAAATGGCTTTCATTATTGTAAATAAAATGTGCCCTTTGGTCTAGTTTCTAACTGGTAAATTTTTATGCAGGAAACATAGAATTTTTGTATGCTTATTCTCTGCTACCTTTCTACACTGTATGTTATAATTGTTTTCTGATTTTCAGTGGTTGAGTTTTCCATGCATACAATTATATAATTGTGCAAACATATGGAATTTTACTTCTTTTTTTAATTTTTGTCCCTCAATATTTTCTTTAATTTTTCATCGCTACCACCTCTGGGCCATACTGAAATTACTCATTAGAAGTTTTTGTATCCTTTTTAATGAAGAAAGAATTCATATTTTCACTGTTTTCAGCATATATGTTGATGATAATATTGTTTTGTTTTAGGTGATGGATTTATAATGTATTTTGTTATCTTTTGAAGTTATATGTACAAATGTATTATTATAGTGAAATATTCTGGAAATAAATTCTTTTCAGAATCTATTTGTATTCTGCTCCTGGTTTCAGTTTCATAATAGTATTTGTGAATTTATTTCATTCATATTCATAAAGAAGACTGGACTACAGTTTTTAGTAAATGCAAATATTTAAAGTATGTATTTTATTCTTAATAATATTTCATAATTTCTACCCAGTGTTTTGTTCATTTTAAACATTCTTCAAAATGTGCTTGATTGTTAAAAGGAGTTTGGTTTTGTTTGGTTTTTTGGTACTGGGGATCGAACTCACGATGTTGCACTCCCCAAGCAGGCGCTTATACTGCTGAGCTAAATCCCCGGCCTGGCAGTTTTGTTTTAATCGCCAGTATTTTTAAATTTTAGCTGACAGGGCTTTGGTTTACATTGTTTAACAGAAGTCTTAGTCACTTTTTTGTCACTGAGACAAAATACCTGATACCTACAATTTAAGGGAGGCGGGGTTTATTTTGGCTCACAGTTTGTAGAGGTTTCAGTTCATAGTCATCTGCTCCACGGCAGGGTGACAGGGCAGAAAGGCATCATAGAGTACTACAGTCAGAGATCTGCAAGGGAAACCATTTAATACAGGACACATAATTTACAGTATTATTTTACAATAGTCACCCAAAGAGTCAAACACAAAAAGTGTAGGAAATTGTCCACACACTAAAGACCCCAAAAAACCCAGCTGAGGGCGCAAATCCCATGGCAACATCCTGCATGAATCCAGCTGAAGACCTAGAGACCGTGACAATGTCTCATGCAAGTCTGTTTCACGGATCTGTGCTGGGAAGGCCAAAAGGTGAGCAGGAGAAACTAGAAAGTCTGTGTCAGCAAGATGAAGGATCAATGCCAGTAGGTTGAGGGTTCTGCACCAAAGCCAAGAAGCAATGCTCAAAGTAAGGACCAAGGCTCCCCTGAAAAGTACCACAGTCATCCTCAGTGACAGTGAGGTCCCCAGCTCCTCCAATGATCAGAACAGCCAAGTTCATATCTGGAAGCCATCATGAAAGCTTCTCCAGGAGAATAAACAGCACACATCTTCCCCTTCAGAGCCAGGAAGCAATGCGCAAAGTAAGGACCAGAGCTCCCTCAAAGTGAACCACAGCCATTTTTAGCGATAGTGAGGTCCCAACAATGAGAACAGCTTAGCACACATCAGGAAAGAAGTTCAACAAGCTCCTCCAGGAGAACCCACAGCAACAGGAGAACCAGCACTTCTTCCTCTCCAAGGTCTCCTTTTTATGCTAGCAACAATCCTCACATGGGCCCTCCACACTCAGTACCACACTGATTCAGTTCAGCTGGCTGTTACAAGTTGACCACCAGTTGTCAGCCCACCACACAAAGGAACTGCTCACAGCATAGAAGCAGAGATGGAAGGGAGGAGCTAGGTAGAGAGAAAAACCCTTCCGGGTCACCACTGCAGTGACCCACCTCTTCCAACTGGACCCTACCTCCTAACAAGTCAGCTATAACCCTGTGTCATGGTTTATGTCAGTGGCCCCCAGGCCTCATGTATTTGCATTATGCATTTGTGATTGGTTCATTGTCTGGTGCTTGGATTGGTGGTGTCAGTGCTACACCCTCTTAGGGGTGGAGCCAGGATGTGATGTAATGGCAGGAAGAAGGGGGGTCTTTCTCTTTTGCCGGTTTCCACCTTGCTGTTTGCAGCCACCATGAACTGCAGCCCCACCATGCCACCCTGCCTTGGAGCCAACTGAGTATGGACTGAAACCTCCAAAAACTGTAAGAAATAAACCTTTCCTTTCCCAAATTTGGGCATCAGGTATTTTGTCTTAACAATGAGTAAAAAGTAACTAAGACACCATGTATAATCCAACCACCTTCCAAAAGTCCCACCTATGGTGCATGACAACCATAACAGCAGACAAAACTGCTTCGCCTCCTGGGTCAGCTCATTTTCAAGTCTCGGTAAGTTAAAACATTTTTCCTTTGCCCTCCACCCACCCAGAGCGAACCGTTGGAAGTTAATTTGTTCCTTCATACTGATTGAGATTCAAGCACTCAAAATCTGAAAGAGCACTTTGGTTTCTGTCCCGCAAGAATAATAATCCATCTCAAGTTACATGCTGACCATATAAGATGAGAGGCACACACTGGTGTCCCCAAAATCAAGCCACAGACTGGTGGTGGGCAACTCAGAGGGGTGCAAGAGCCAGTTTGTCCCAACTGAAAAGAGCCAGTGTGGTCAGGGATTTAGCTCAGCGGGATAAGCACCTGCCTGGCAAGCACTAGGTCTTGAGTTCAATCGCCGGCACCAAAAAAAAAAAAAACAAAAAA
>PVJX010027051.1:0-25230 GCA_004027295.1 Dolichotis patagonum | reverse complement strand
CCGATTCTATTTGCTGGAAGGACACTTGCACCACTTTAATTTCTCCTCGTGTATCTGAGGATGCTGGCTACCTGTCTGCTTGCCCAATAGATACAAATAATTGCTGAATATTCCTGAAGGATTATTTCAAGTTTGAATGAATCATTTTTAAGGTTTCCCATCCTTTAGAAGGTCCAGTCTCCTGAACTGCCCAATATTCTCCTCTAGGTAATTTTTTTCTGTCAGTGAGTAAATTGCCAGACTTTAAAAAATCAGATAAGCAGTTTTCTGTCCTTAACCCTACAGAACATGGATAAGGACCTAAGCAGTTGAATTTTTGAGGAAGAAGTAAAAGTAGGTATGACTAAACAGAAGTCTATACCTCTTCCTCTGCTGTCAGATCTTTTAATCTATTTTTTTTTCTTCAGTTTCATTTTATGATAGAAGAAGAGAAGGAGATTCCTTCATCTGAAAGTGTCTTTGCTCTTTTAACTGCTTGGCGGAAAGAAGGTATGGAAGAATCTGATTAGGATGTCTTGTTATCTTTTATGTAAGAGAAGAAAATAAGCCTCTGAGCTAAATTCCAATCACACTACTCAGTGCAGAACGGGAAAATCCAGATATCAGCAGAGGGCTCAGTGTCTCACTCTGCTGCTTGTTCCTTTGCAGTGAGCAGTTGTTCCAAGAATCAGATTCAAGACAAAGATCAACACAGTATTTTGTGTTGTAAGAACTTAAAAGAATTAATACACTTTTCAAGCATGTGTTTTACTCTTGTCTACACTTTCACTCAAAATTTCTTCTGAATTTTAGCATTTTTAATACAAAGATCATTTTGAAAGTCAATAAGCAGCACCAAAATATTTAATATGTTTAATAGTTTGCTTCTTTTGTACATCAGTTATTTTATTAGCTATTGACTTCCATTGCATACATGTGAATAAAGATAGTTTACTCATAGGGCTTCAATTAAAAAAATTAAGTATTTTTCTATGAATCCTAAACTTTAGCTTGCATAATTGACCCAAGAACTGGTAACATAGGTTCTATTCTTAGTACACTCATCTTGAAGATGCTAAAGTGAAGTACAGAGAGATTAGTTAAAACTTGCAAGATAATAAAATTAGTACAGTAAGAATTTGGTATGTGAACTCAACCAATCTGGATTCAGAGTAGTTCCTTTTAATCACTGAGTAACGGAAGATGAAAATTATATCACCAATCAGAAAATAGCATAGTTACAAAAGTTCAGGTAGGGAATTATCTTTCCTATGAATGTCTTGATTTATCACTAGACTTACTACATCACTATTCATTATTTACTTTTATGTTTTTAAAAAGCATTATCAGAGCACAGGTAATTCATTTATGCATTATCTGTGGCTGTTTTTTTATTGCAGCAAGAAAATTTGAGCAGTTCCAAGAGAGTTCAACTGATACACAAAGCAAGCGAAAAAAAAAATACAAACCAAATTCACTTTAATAACACTTTTCAACTAACTCAGTTTCTGAAGTGTTCCAGTATTTCATAGGTATACATTCAAAAGAAGGCCAATTTTCTGGAAATGTAGCTCAGGGGCACAGCCCCTGCCTGGCATGCATGAGGTCCTGAGTTTGAATCCTGGTATAAGAAAATCAACTGATAAAAATGAATCAAGCTCAAAGTCTTTTTGGAACTTTAGAACTATCTTTTTTAACGAAAGATATGTTGGCATTAACATGGAATACTATTCAAATTAATATAGCTAAATTTTATATGTTACATGGAATCTACCGAATTTCATTGATGTCATTATCCTGCTTTGATGATGTTAGAATGAATGACACATAGAAACTACCTTTGGTTAACTCACTGTCCTACTGAGAGCATACAAAAAGAAGTTCATGCATCTTTATATTGTGAAATAAGATCTCTAGTAAAGTTCACCAAACTCGATCAGATAGTAGGGCATACTTTTAATTTAAAATGACTCCTTTTTTATAAAAGCTACACATCTCACACATGTTATGCACTTTTCCAAATGATTTAGGCATATTGATTGATAAAATAATCACAGAAGTTATTAGAACAGTGCTTCCTATTGTGAAAATATCAGTCAAAGGAAAAAATTAAATAGAATTTTCAAAGACACAGTAGAAGAGAAATACTGAAATGAAGAATGTAAAACTCCTAATGTCACATGTTTTGACCCAGTGGGTCTGAATTAAACCATGCACAATAGTTTTTTGGTAGCTGACTGGAACCAATAAACCTGTACATATTAAAAATTGAGAAGTCACTGTATGATATGCATAGCTAATCTTGCTGTCATTAACATGTGTACTTGTTTAACATTTGTCATATGATGCTGTTAAAATGAAAGCTTTGAATTCAGTTAATTTTATAATCTTTCCCTCAAGTTCACTGATAAATCCAATTTGGGTAACAATTGCTTTGCCAATAGGGACCTATGCTCCATGTTCAGTTTAGCTCCAGGAAGCCCCTGTAGACCCAGAATCCAGGCCTGCTAAGTGAAACTTAACAACAGTATCCATGGTCCCAAGCTGGAGGCTATTCCTTCAGAAGCAAGCACCCAAGCCAACTCAGATGCTTTTGGTGCCAAACTGGCACCCACTGACCCAGCCAAAAGGCCCATGGGTCACAGACTGAAAAATCAGACTGCACATTTAAGGACCTCAGCAGCATCTCCACCCAGACTCTGGGCCGGCTGACTGGCGAAGGGCTTTCCCAGCCACGTTAGTCTTAGAACTGCAAGGTGTGACCATTTCTCCAAATGCTGAGATACCAGCACAAAGCTACAATGATTAGAAAAGGACTAGAGAAACATGATAGCATCAAAGAAACAAAACAAGGAACCAGCAGCTGAAACTAAGGAACTGGGGATATGCAAATTACATGATGAAGGATTCAAAATAATTGTATAAAAGGGCCATACTGAGTTACAAGGGAAGACAGACAAAATCTGATATAAAAACTGAACAACAAAGTGACATAAACCACTAACAAAAACCAAAAAATTCTGAATCTGATAAACACAATAACTGAAGTGAAAATGTTAATACCAACTCAATGGTATACTTGGTCAGATACAAGGAAAAATAAGGTCAAAGACAGGAAATTTGAAGTTACAGAGGAAAATAATTAGGAGATGGAGAAGAGAGGGAACAGGAAGGGGTGAGGGAGGGCAAAGGGAAGGAGAAGGAGAAGAGAGAAAAGCATCAAAAGCAGTGGAAAATTCTACAGAAGCTATTCAATACCATAAAGTTTACTGGTAGAAACATAATGCCAGTACCAGAAAGAGAATAGAAGAAAGCATATTTAAAGAGATTACAAGTCAAAATTTATAGATCTGGAGAGCTTAAACAGTTCAAAATGCTCATTTTTATAGATGGCAATGTATAGATTAAAATATTACATTATAGACACAGTGAAATCCCTTTCAAAATAAAAACAATGCTTTTTACAGAAATAAAAAGTTCTAAAATTTATACAAAACCCAAAAAGTACTCAGAATAGTCAAAGCAATTTTGACATAGAAGAACAAAGCTCTAGGCATCACAGTCAGATTCCAAGGTATGTTACAAAGTTATAGTAATCAAATATTGTGATAATGCTATAGAAAAAAGGTATATATATAAAGTAGTAAAGAGAATATGAAAGTACAATCAATACCATCATTCAACATGAACTTGTAAATGAAAATCAAAATGAGCTAACACCTCAAAAGTATTAATATCTATTAAAATGGATTGTATCAGCAAGAAAGATGGGGAGATAGAGGGAGGAGAGAGAGAGAGAGAGAGAGAGAGAGAGAGAGAGAGAGACTGAGATTCTTACCAGGCTGTGGAAATTCTTGAACGCTCTTGATGGGCATGTAAGCTGTTACAAACATACATTACAGGGAGCAGCATGGAGGTTTCATAAAAGAAAAGCTAAATTAAAAAAAAAACCCTGAAAACAGGTAAAAGGTGTGGTGATCTGTCAGTCCCACTTACAAACATACAGACAGCCAAAGGAATTAAAATCAGAAAATAAAAGATGTATCTGCGGTCCTGTATTCATTAAGGGCACTTACATGACCACTAACAAATAAATGCATGAAGAAAATGTGGTAAATACATATACTAGATTGTTCAAATTTAAAAAGAAAGAAATTCTGTTTTTTGCAAGATAGTTGCAGTTCTTGAACATTATGCTCATTGAAATGAAGTGGACGTGGGAAGACAAACACCGCCAGCTATCAGTTCTATGTTGCACTAAATCAGTGAAGCTCACAGAAGCAGAAAGTGAGATTATAGTTGGCAGGGACTGAATGGAAGGTAGAGCAGACAGTAAAGTTTAGCAAACCATACAAAGTTTTGGTCATAAAAAATACAAAAGACATAACATTTCACAGCACAGCATCTATATTTCACAATATTGTACTTTATATCCAAATATCTGTAAAGAGAATAGATTCTATAATAGATGCTTTTAGCATAAATACTAATAATTTTTCTTGAAAGTGAGAGAAAAGAAATCTTTGGAGGCAATGGTAAGGTTTAGGTGAGAAACTACGTGCAGGTTTTACATATGCACACTCATCTCCACACCCATCAAGTTATAGCTATTAATTATGTGCTGCTTTTTGTATATAAAATGTTACATTAAAAATTTAGCATTAAGCAAGAATTTGATGAGTACACTCGGTGTACTGAAATTTAAATGGTTTAAAGTGCATAGCAATACCTATTGATATGATGACTTAGCTTATAATTAAACAAGTGAAGAGATACAATATTCAGTGTCACAAAACTTGGTCATAAGTTCTAGCTACATCACCAAAAAAAGAAAAGAGGCCGGGGGTTTAGCTGCGCAGAACAGGTCCCTGCCTGGCAAGCATGAAGAGTAAGTTCAATCCATGATGAAAAAAAAAACATCAATCTCACCAAACTTATTTGAAAACACAAGAATCTTGTGAGAAAAACATTCCAAGAAATGTATTTTATAAAATGCTGGAAAAATAAACTTTGGTATGGTTTTCCATTCTGTATATCCTTTAAATTTAAAATTCAAATAATATTGCTTTCTGAATATAGTGCTTCAATTGTAAGAAATAAAGATGATAAGTTTCTCAATAGAGAAAAAGGAATTGTTGAGCATTCCTAGATTTTTTCCCACAGGAAACTTTTTTAGAGCTCGTCTCACCTTCTTTTTTCAGAATCTCACCTCATTTTAACCATTTTCACCTGTGTGCAGTGAGTGAGCATTCTCGGTCTTCATTATCATTCTCTGTAACTCTACTGTTCTTAATCTCTTCTGGAAAACAGCACAATTGTCGTTTTTGAAGTCTCTTATGACTCAACTGTGACAGTAGATGTAGGAACCACAAAATTGAAAGCCTGGATAACTATACGACTTTACAAAGAAAAAAAAAAAAGAAAAGAAAAACTATCACTTTGTAACTTCCAGAAGCACATACTTGCTTATGAGAGAAAGCCACCTGTTCCTCATTTATGCCACTGACAACTGGTTTCTTTTAAAGTAGCTAAAGAAGCATCTGTGTTAGTACATGTCTTATCTCCAAGTATTAAAAAACTTGAGACTGTTTCTGTTTTCATTCAGTAATACCCTGTGCTGACTCTCACTCTGGTCAGAAGCAGGCACAGTGGTCTATTGCCTTAGAACATACTTTCTCCTTTAGACAGACAATAATTTATTTTTAATTATAACTGGAATATCTAGGATGAATGCAACCTAGAGAAAAAGGCTGGGATTGCTACACAGTGATATTAAATCATCCACTAGGGTCTAGAGATGTTCTTTATCTGAGCTAATGGCAGTTCATATATTTTTTTTATCAGTAGCTTCCCTTATTGATTATCAACTCATTTAGAGTTCTTTAGTAAGACTGACAAAGGGTGTAGTGTTTGAATAATCTTGTGTGAGTGTTTCTGTGCTTGTGCATTTGACCACGTAGCCATTTTCTGAACTACCTTCTATTTTCAATTACCCATGCTCTCTATCTTCCGTTAGTGTGTATAATCGAGCGTTGAGTGCAGTTAACAAACGTGAATGTCTGAGAAGCATTAATAAAGCTCAGAAAATTCCTTACTAAGTATTCTTAACGTTGAATTGAATTAAGTGGAAAGATTAAATGTGTTTAAAGAGATACAGGGCAATGTGATTCTGGCTTCCTGTAACTTTTTATGTAAACAATAAGAAATAAATTTTTAGGTGAAGCATGATTATAATGCTGTCTTGCAGTAAATAGGGTACCTGAAGGCTATTTCTCGAACCACTAAAATTTAATAGCTGCATTATAATAAACACTCATTCACATCATTATTTTCTCCATAGACATTTAGATTTAATATAAGACATAGGCAATTCAAATACTATCACAAGTAGAAGTTTTTGAAATTAACCTATGATTCTAACTTGATTTTATCCTTTGCATCCAATTTTACAAACTAATACATTATGCACATTTTGGAAATTTTATTGCTTTTTAAATAACCTAAATGCCACATTAACAATTTTTAAAAACCAACTCAGTTATAGATGCATAAGTTCATTTTGGGATATATATTATGAGTTGGGAAATGTCATCACATCCTTCATCATTGCATTTTTTATGGCTTCCTGTGGTGAACACCTGTGGCTTGTTGGCAACGTGCTCGATTTTTAGGACTATTAAATACTCCGTATTTTTAGAGTGGATCAACTCAGGGTTATCTGACACAGGTGTTTCTATAATTGTGATACACTGGGAAGTGTGCAGTGCTCAAAACCTTTCAGGTTCCCACTTCTACCTCGGTGATGAAATGCATCCCGTATTCAATGCAGTTTAATTGAAATGTTGTTAAAAGGTTAAGTATAGATTTGCTTAATTGATTTTAATAAACTAAACAGACACTTCCTTTTAAACATTTGACATTTAACAATATATAGAATAATTTTTATGAACTATTTTCATATGAGAAACCAACTTTCCTCCAAGTTCTGTAAGGAACACAGTTATATAAAAGCTATCAATTTTGTTATTATCTTCATAGAATTTTTGGGGCCCTGTTATTTTATGAACAATTGAGAGGCTCAGTGGCACAGCACCTGCCTGGTGAGCACAAGGTTGTAAGTTCGATTCCCATTATAAATAAAGAACAACTGAGACAATCACTGAGACATGTAAGTCAATTAAATATAGATCTTTACATGTGAATTTAGTTTTTAAGTTCTACAATATCAGGATATGCTTTCATATCGTATGGTATATAAAATATGATGTATATATGTATGGGTTTAATTTTAAAGCATTGAGTGTGTATTTACTATACTTAGGCAATGAAACTAATCCGAGTAAAATCTTCTAATTTAATTTTATCTTAACATTTGAATTGTATCCCTGTCTCTGCTGATTTTGCATCTTTGCCTACTCTGGTCTGAATGCTTCTTCTCTCAGTTGAAAAACCAAATTCATATGTTAAATCCTTAATTATCAGTGTGACAGAGTAAGGAGGCAGAGCCCTGTGTAAAATGGTTAGATCATGAGAGAAAAGTCCTCTTGAATAGGATTGGAACATTATACTAGAAGGTAGGGGAGCTCTCTGACTTCTCATACTATGTGAAGACATGATGAGGAACAGACATTCAACAGCTTGGAATAAGTCCTCTCACCATAACCCACCCATGATCCCAGACTTTTTAGACCTCACAACAGTGAGAAAGAATAGTTTGTTATTTATAGTCCACCCACTCTATGATATTTCCATGTGGAAGCCAAACAGAGTAGTAGTCCACCCACTTTATGATATTTTCATTTGGAAGCCAAAGAGGTATAAATATGGAATCGAAAACTTGAATATACCACTGCTAAAAACAAGTATCTCCTTCACTGAAACATTAATTAGTGGGGAGCTTGCTTGCTTTGAATAACACTACATTTATTAGTTACATAAGCAGTGATCCTTCATTCAAGCCTTTCAGGAGGAGGTTGCAAAACATAATTGTTAACACTAACAACAAGGGAGAAGCACCAAGAACAGCAGCGTTGCAACTGGGAAGGTAGGTATTTATTTCACAATGGAGCTGAAGAGGATTTGGTAAGGATTACTGAAACAGTGACTGATTCAAGTTCGCAACACCCATGCCTAAGAAGATCACAAGATACCTAGTAAGTGTTGCATAAATATTGTGGAACACATGTGTGGGTAAATAGTGACTGCAGAGTCCTTAATCCTCTTCTTCAGATTTTCAGAATATTCTGTTTTTATCCATTTCAAGAGTGTCATGGTGATTCCTGCTGTTAACGTTGCCACTGCAAACTAGGTCAGCACTAACACATGTGCACATTATTTGAAGAAAAAAGGATAGTAACTCACATTGCATATGTGTGTAGCACTGTGAGAACTCCCCAGATGGACAGGAACTCAATAGCTTTGTAAACATGTGACAGACGACCAACATAAAACTGAGGAGTTAGTCATAAAAACAAATACAAACAAATCCTTTTATACTTTCCCTGTCATTTCCGATAAAAACATTTTCAATTTCTATGAAGAGTTAAATGTTTATGAATGTCTCAGTAATAAAATCACAGGGTTGGATTATTCCTATATTCATGTACTTAAAATGTGTCAGAAAAAGGAATAGCATATACCCAAACATATTGTTATGGATTTCTTTTTGGTATGTCCTTCTACCATCACTTTGAATATTGTTCAACTATAGGTGAGATTGAATTTAAATTACTAAAATATTTTAATAATGTTTAGTTATTGTGAGTGAACTAAAACAAATAAATAAAAGAAAGATTGTATTTTTGACTTTATTATTTGTGAATGTTTGATTAACATAATAAAAGCTAGAGACCAAGCAAAAGAAAGGTTTCCTCACCTTACTCAAAATGTTTGATGTATTTCCTGGCTAGAAATGTCTTTATCTCTAGTATCTTTTGTATTTCCTTTCTGTCAAAATATAATTCAGTACAAGGGTATGTATCTGTCAATCTTTTATGTTTCCAAGTGAATTGAAGGCAATAAATATGCTTCTCAAAGAACTGCATTTTGAACATTGTGTTTAAAGAATGAATTAAATTGTCTTCTTAGCAAGACTTTAGTTGAGCAACAGCATTGTGGGAGGTAGAATAGTTATCAAAGAGCTGTAGGGGAAACTTTTTCATCATAAATAGGAAAAAAATGCTCTGTCAGAAGTTTTCAAAACTGGAAATATAATCTTATTATACTCTGAGAAATGTTAATCTATATGTCATTTATGTTTCTGTTTCCACCGGTCTTTAGTCATTCTACCTATAGAGCATAATTTCTATTCATACCAAGTGAACATAATTCTCCAAATACTGATGCAGATTTGCAAATGTTTTTTTCTGATTACACACACACTTATAACACATTTCTGGTTGGGGAACCTGAGTCTCTAATATGTACCTTCAAAACTCAGTTTAAATTCTTCTATTCTTTATGTCATCTCTTCATTAATTTCTATTCCTATCAGTCTCCTACCACATGAGTTTTATATCTCTTTATTTTGACATTCACCAACATCGTTTAATTCTTCACTTATTGAATTTGTTTTCTCATGAACCAGGAGCAACTTAATCTCTGAGTCACGTCTTCTTCATCTGTCTCTTAAGGACCACTAAACTGGTACTCCCGGAATTTTTGAAGGATTAGTAAATATTTTTATTCACTTTATCTTTTCCATGTATTCATTTATAGCCTGGCAACTTTAATAAAGACCCCTGAATTATTCAGATTCTTTTCCTTACTTTCTTTTAGAAAAGAAAATCTTCAATGCATATTTATTATTTTCTACATTTAGAATAAATATTCGTCTTACTTACCTGGAAATGCGTACAATGTCTCCACTTATTCTACCTTCTCTGACAATTTAAATATGTCCTATTAAAGATATGTCTGAAGCTGAAATTGGAAGCAATTATTTGTAGTATTCAATCAAATACCCTAAATTGCATGAATCTGTTTGCTTAAGTGACAGCAGAGATATTCTGTTTCCTAAGTAATCTTTGTGCTTCTTTTTAAGATGCTGTATTTCTCAGTAATTTTTCTTGCCTCCTCTGTTTCACTGCAGGATTTCATAGAATTACTGATAGCCACTAGTTAACAATAGGCACTGCTTTTGTCTTTGAACATTATTAATTTTACAAAAGGCCATGAACTCAATCTATATATGTTAGCTTATTTAAGAATATCTACATAACGTGACACACACACTTGGCCCTTAATATTTACTACAACAGAACTTGCCTACTCAGCAGAAAAAAGAGATTAAACTTCAGATACAAAAATCTCTGCTTTAAAAAAGAAAGATATTTAAGCACAATGGTTCACTATACACTAGGAAAACTGTAACTCCTAAGTTTAATGAACAGCATACATATTCATCCTCACTCATCCTGTATCAATATTTTGTTGCCTTTTCTTAAATCAAAATATAACTGCCTAGTGTGTCCTGTTCTCTAAGTTAGAGAAATGATATTAAATCTCTATGAATTCCTATGAAATAGCCATATTTTTGTTATTTTAAGTGCATAGATTGTCTTAATCCTCACCACAAATATATAGGTAGAAATTTTTTGCAAATAGCAATCAGAAAAGGAAAGTATCTTGCTTGAAATAGCATGTCTGGTTAGTGGCAGAGATAACATAGCCAGAGACTCAGAATCCAAAGTTTCTGTTTACAAAGTGTCTTGGTTACTTTTTATTCATTGCTGAGACAAAATACCTGATGCCCAAATTTGGGAAAGGAAAGGTTTATTTCTTACAGTTTTTGGAGGTTTCAGTCCATACTCAGTTGGCTCCAAGGCAGGGTGGCATGGCAGGGCCATAGTTCACCGGCGGCTGCAAACAGAAAGCAGAAACTGCCAAGAGAAAGACACACCTTCTTCCTGCCATTACATCACATCCTGGCTCCACCCCCTAGGAGGGTGTAGCACGGATACCAGCAATCCAAGCACTAGACAATGAACCAATCACAAATGCACAATACAAATACATGAGGCCTGGGGGCCACCATCATAAACCATGACATTCCACCCCTGGCCCCCAAAGGCTCATGTACAACCATTATACAAAAGACATTTAGTCCATCTCCAAGAGTTGCCAAAGTCCTAACATTTTCAGCATTGCTGAGAAGTCCAAGTCCCAAGTCTCCTCCAATATCTATGGCAAACTCTTAACTGTAACCCCCTGTACAAATGGAACAAGGTTAAACATTTCTGAAATGTAAAGGCACAAAATAAACATTACCATTCCAAAAGTTACAAATGGGGGAATATAAAGCATTGGAAACAATGCAAGTCCAACATCCAGCAGGGCGAACATTAAGTCCTAGAGTTCCATGCTCAGCATTTGAAGCAATCTGGTTGCAAGCTCCAAAAGGCTTGCGTGATTCAGGGATTTCAGCTCCTGCAGCTTCTCTCTTAAACCTTCTCTGCTTAGTTTTTGCAGCTTCCTTGGATGATCCATGTTCTTGGCTTTTCCAAACTTCTGGGGTCTCCACTGCACCTTTGGCTTCACACTTATATCTTTACATATTGCCCTCTCAGGGGCACATTGCTTGGCCTCCCAGGACCTTTGCAATTGAGGTGGCCACCATCTTACCCTCAGAATTTGTGCATTTTCCTTGCACCTAAAATCAGCACCATGTGGATGCCACTAAGGTCTGCTGCCAGCTGGAGCAGTAGCCAGGCTTTTCTCTCTCTTGGCTGTAGGGGTCCAGTGCCTGGATTGCTGGGCTCTGTGAACCTGATTGTGAAGAAAAGCTTTTCTATGTTGCCGCCATTCTGGAACCTCATGTGGCCTACCGTGCCATTCTGGAGCATGGTGCTGTGAAGCTTTCTCATCTAAGAAAATTCTTTCACTTTTGCAGTTTTGGGGCTGCAAAGGGTGGGGACCCACTGCTTCCTTGGATGCCCGCTGGCCATCTTTCTTTTCTTTCTGTGTCTTCTCAGCAATCAAAGTCTCAGCATTATCTTTACAATCCACAGCTTTACTGGAGTTTTCCTTCTGGCCAAACTCACAGTGTTTTAAATTATCCTGCTGGGCTCTTTTCTCTTGATTTGCAACATAGATCTGGCTAAAAGTCCCCAACAATAGCCATGCCACAGCCTCAACATTTGACTGCCTTGAAATTTCCTTTGTCAAAATATTCAGCCCATTACCCTTAATCTCAGTCTCAGGCAAAGTCTCTAGGCATGAGAAAAATGCAGACAAACTTTCTGCCAAGCCATAACACACATCGTGGGGAGTCCAACAACCAATGCAGTCCTCCCTCCGAGCAGAAACCTCCCAAGCCTGGTCTTTACTATCAGGCTTTCTATCAGCCTTCTGGCCTTCTGAGCTCTGACCAGAATCACCTCTACAGAATAACCTAATTTGCACCAGCTCTGTGCATCCAGGAGACATGTCCAAACCTTTCCAAATTCTGCCCACAAGCCATTTCTAAAGCCTCTCGAAAAACATGGTCAGGTATAGTAACAGCAATGACCCCACTCCTGGTACCAAATTCTGAGTTAGTAACTTATTATTCGTCGCTGAGACAAAATACCTGATGCCAAAAGTAGGGAAAGGAAAGGTTTATTTCTTACAGTTTTGGAGGTTTCAGTCCATACTCAGTTGGCTTCAAGGCAGGGTGGCATGGCGGGGCTGCAGTTCATGGCGGTTGCAAACAGCAAGCAGAAACTGGCAAGGGAAAGACACACCTTCTTCCTGCCATTACATCACATCCTGGCTCCACCCCCTAGGAGGGTGTAGCATGGACACCACCAAATCCAAGCACTAGACAATGAACCAATCACAAATGCACAATACAAATACATGAGATCTGGGGGCCACTGACATAAACCATGACACAAAGTGAAGTACCATACTTCTTCCAACACTGCACAAGCAGTTATTGTGTGATGCTGGATCCCCCTTCTTACCCATATTAATATGTTAATCTTTAGACATTAATAACACCAAATTGAAGGCTACCATGTATAGCACTAATAATAGACTTGACAGTCTTGATAGTGATCTCAGCAAATGGGGCATAAGTGACATTTGACTCTCAGAATTCCTTAACTGATGCTTCCTTCTTGACTTATTTAACTACCGAAACAATTAAAACAGCTTTTCTTTACCCATCTCATAGATCCTATCAAGTGATTTAGTACTATACACAGCTTTGCATTGTGAAAAGTCTTCTAATACATTTGATGAATTAGGCCTAGGAACAAGGCTTTTCCTTCAACTACATTTTTTAAATCAACTGAGCATGATATGAGGTTCTGAGAGTGGCATGGTGTCTGCTCGGACCACACAGCTCTTTCTTGGAGTAGTCTTCCCAGCTATGCATGGCAGTTATCTCGGGGTGACTGATGGAATTCAAAAGCTTATGCCTGGAGAGTGGAATAGATGGGAAAACAGGATAAATAGAAATTTATTTTTAAGGCAAAATGATCCCCATTCTTTTGGTTCTTTATAATATTACATACTGTTTGAAATGAGAGAGAAAATTCTCTTAACTGCAAAATGCAGTATTAGTTTTAAGAGGGCATCATTCCAAAGTAGAATAGAGTTTCTGAGTTACATCAGTGAAAGGGAGGAAGGAGCACTGCAGGAGAACACATGTTGAAAGAGTTCAAGAAGCTGGGCAATTGGGAAAATAGCTGGGAGCTCAAGATTTGCAGTTAGTACTGTTGAGTTCTAATAGGTCCCATGTAACATCAACCACCACATCAAAGCCCTAGTGCTTTACGGTTGCTTCCTTTTACTAAAGTAAATTGAAATCTTTGTCATAAAATAGGGCGTCTTAATCTGAAACCACATGAGGAAAATAAAAATGAAAAATAAACAAAAGTTTATAAAGTTATTCTATTTGCTTTTAGTTTCTGTGCCCTAAAGTTCAGCATTTAATAAACAGTATTTTTCATTTTTTTTTCTTTTTTTTTTTTTGAGATGATATTTGGTGTTGCCAAGAGGTTTTTTATTTAAGTGATTCTACTACCTCTGTCTCAAACATTGGAGGAGTGCAAGCCTAGTCCAGACCAATCTTCTGACAATATAAATACTACCACTTTGCCTCTCCTCAGTAGACTATAATAGTTCTCCATCACAGCTACAATGTGGGGGCTGGGGATTTAGCTCAGCTGCATAAGCACCTGCCTTGCAAGCGTGCGGTTGTGAGTTCGATCCCCCCTAGCTACAGTGCATCTAAAACCGCAAGGGATGAATTCTGGGAAGTTTTAAAATTACTACTAATAGAAGTAACAGTAAGAGTCTGGCCACTTTTAGTAAAGCCAAGAAATAAGACACTGAAATTCAGGTAACAAGAGCATTTGTAGTTTCCTTGTGTTGTGCACTGTAACTCGATCATTGTACCGAAGGACTGTGTATATTTTGGAGAGTCATTTTTTCTTCATATTATTGCTAGGCCATCATTTGCTCTTACAAAAACTAAACCCAAGAAGGTTGAATAATCTTTGGTTTTCAACTAAAGACAGTATATTTTTAAAAGAAACAAATTTATTCTCAGACAAATAATTACAACAACAGTCTTCTATTTTTCAGCCTTTTGTTTTGGTTAACTGTATGACTCAGTCTCTTACTCCTCTTCTTATTTAGTCCATCAGCTCCTTTATATTTCCTAAATAGTCTACAGACATATTCTTACTTTAGGACTTAGATATCTGCTGCCACTCTGACCTGGAATGATGTTCTCTGCTTCATATTTCCTCATAGCACTTTTTATTAAATACAATGTGATATATGCATATATCAGATTCTACTTTATGGTTTATCTCACATTAGATATTAATTTAATAAAAATTTAAATATTTGGCTCATCTACATTTTTACGTTTCGTGTCTGTGTGTGTGTGTGTGTGTGTTTCTTCAGAGGCACAATGAAATGTTTGGTATCATATTTTCCAAATGTTTCATTTTTAGGGACAAATAGAGATGTAGCTTCTTTAAAGGACAAAGATATACTATAAATGTGATTGAAAATACCACTTGAGCAAATGCATAATCAGCAAAGTCTTTCAAGTACAAATTACAAGGTCAAGGAAATAATTTGGTTAAAGATGCTTATAAGGGTTCTATTGAAAGCAGTATTAATTTTTAAAGGGTTCTATTGAAAACAAGGTGACATTGGTTTTACTGAGAGGAAATATATTAGCCTCTGGTATTTTAAAAAAGCAGAGAAAGTGAAGGATTGGGAGACAGGAAACTTACTTCTCTTCATGCTGCATGACTGTTGAGAAATATGTACTTTCCTGAAATTATGTTGAACTACCCAGAGATTTAACTTGCGTCAAATATGTGAGGAAATCATAATAGTGAATAGGACATAAGCCATGGGGAATGGGTAATATCAGAGACCACATACACCAAAGTTAGTAATCAATGGATTATTTTAATACCTGGAAAGTATAGTAATGAATGGGGAGATTCTATGTTCTTTTTGTGGGTGTATATCTGACCCTCATAATACATGTCCATGGCAGAAAGGCATAGCCTTTACTTGTTCATGGTTATCTAAAAGATTTTATTAAGCACAAACAAATATTACAGTTTACATGAAAATGAGAGAAGAAGGGAATAAAAACCGAAGACAGGACAGTCAAATTATGTAAAATTCACTATCATTTTTTGGTCTGGTAGTCTTCCTTATTCTTTTTAATGAAATTAAAATGTCTTCTTCTGAATTTTCTTTTCAAAAGTATGATTTTCTTTAACTTTTTTTCTTGTTTTCTTGTAGTGCCACAATTTTGCTCAGACTTCTACAGTCATGTAAAAACTTTTGAACAACAATATTAGTTATATAAAAAAAATTCTATTTCAATTTATTTTATATTAAAGAAGTAACTGGGAAACAGAATGAGACAAACTATGACTTAACAATATCATAATTTATGATAAATGTAACTGAATTTTTGGTTTACTTATATACTGAGAAACTTCAGGATGTTATTCAACTAAAACATAGTAAACGATTGAAAAATATGTGTGGTAGAAAATCATTTAATCATCATTACAACAAAATAAATATGAAGAAGTTTGATACAAATCCAAGTATGAAAAGCACGCATGATTCTCCTTTGGTCATATACTTCAGTTATGTATTCATATAATAATTACATCACAGTAAAATACAAAATAAAATACTGTTAGAAACAAAAATCTGAAAGATCAACTCTGTCATCTTCTGGACCAAAGCAATCCTGATGACACTGAAAACTTTTTGTAAGTATCTTGTGATATTTGAAGAGGCTAAAGCAAGATAAAATAGTTATAATGATGTAAAATAAAATCTTAAAGAGTTCCCTTTGCAAATAGCAATATTAAAATGGAAGAGCTGATTAACAACCAAGGCCAATTTATACAGGAAGTAGTTCAATTTCTGGTAGCTGTTCATGAAATATGATATTTACATACCCTCAAAACATATGTATTTCTAGAAGAGTTTGTGCTCATTGATTGTTTGATCATTTTTTATGCCTAGCTCTTGTAACCTGAACAACTTTTCTAAGATAACAATAGGCAATATATTAGCTAATGTCAACATTTTTTAAAATTCTGTATTATTTTTATTCTTTTTTCTGTTTTGTTTTTTCAAAATAAAAAAAATTAAAAATCATAGGTATTTCTTACATGACAGCTGTTGTGAAGACCCTTTTCTGTACATTTGCAAGAAAGATGTCAAATTTATTGGGTGCGCTGTGAAGTAAAAATTTGTTGGAGAACTGAAGCTGAATACACGTGCAGGGCTGTGGTGTGGCCTATGCGTGATTGAACTGAGAAGAGGAGACACCTTAGAGGGCAAGATAGGCCACAGCTGAGGCCACCTGGAGACTTTCTGGGTAGTTTTCCTTAATTAGCATCATCTGTTGCTCTGAGGAGTCCTTGAACCCCCTCTAAGATCCTGTTCAGGTTTCCTCCATTTTCCACTCAACCCCTTGCTCTTTCTGATTAAGTACGGGCTGCCCACGGTCAGTCGGCCCCCCAGCTAGCAGAGTTAGGAGCTCTGCCCAGGATCTCACTCCTCCTGCAGCCCTAAAGACCACGCCTTGTGCCTCATTTCTTTAAGCCTTTGGGGCATTGGGGCTTTAGACACAGACACCAACAAAAATTCAAATAAAATTCTGACTTTGTATGACTAACCGCTAATTAAGTGGCACCTTTGCCCAGTGTGTATAACTAAGGCTAAGAACCAGGTGATTTTGTAAAACAGAATGTGGAGCAAATAAAAAAGAATTGAAAAATACAACTGAAGACAAAAGACTTAAATTCATTTGAGAAAACTTTGCACACAGCTTTAACTTACCGAGTTGTTTAGGAGAAACCTAATCATGGAAGAGACAAATTCAAGAAAAGGTAAGATTTCACCCTGGGTGTTCACCATGAAAGAGAAAGGAAAAGCAATAAAGAATAATCTACTTCCTCCCTGACCTCCGCTGAAAATGAGAATGTACATAACCTTTCAGAAGTGCAACAGAGAATTGATAAGAAAACCTAGAAAGTGGCAGTACAGAAAATTCTTGTTCTTATACATTAACATTAGAATCTTGACATGTGATATTTATCACTGTGCTTAAATGTTAAAAATTAACTTTAATAATAAGTAAAATCTATTAAAAGTTTATGCTTGTCCTTTTACATAAAATCCTTGTAAAAGTGATGTCTGCCTCAGTCCCAGATTTTGTCGGGACACAGGATTCATATAATAAATTTAGACAAAATAACAGAAATATAAGTACAACATTTAGCCATGTCAAAGAACACAAGTTCCTATATTTATGATAAAGAAGAGAAAAAAACTATTACCTAATTGAAGGAAGATTTTGCATTTTTATGTAATGTGTATGTCCAACACCTCCTTTTATGTCTCTAAATCTATTTTTGTCACCCACTTCCTCTTTAAAATATACTCAGTGAGATAACTGTCAAGGCTTTTATTTTGCCTATAAATAAATCTAGGGGTACTTTAAATTGTTACCACAGACACAATTTAGCACTTAGGACTTCATCATAGATATGCATAACTATAAACTCGGATTTATAGCATACCTGTGCTCCTTTAACACCACCATGTTCAGGCCTTGCGGATTAAATATAGATGCTGTTGGATTTTCCATTTATTCATCTACATTTCTCTCATAAGCAATTCTGTATCTACATTCTTTTATAAGATGCTGTTTTTAGGTAAAGGAGAGCTCCCCTTTTAGCCATCGCTGAACTGAAGGAGCTTATCTCATATTTTGGAAGTTCTGAGGTCTGAGGTTTCTTGTAAGCAGCATCTCTACTGTGACACTTTAACCCGTATTCAGTCACTTTTTACCACACTTGTCAGAACTAAGTGTGCATTTTTGGCTTTTTACTGCTGAGTCCCCTCCATGACTGCAGGTGGCGCTGTTGGACCAAAGTCAGGATGGCTTCCTCGAACTTTACCAGGATCAGTTGGGACATAGCAGGGAAGTGGAGATTCATTCCAAAGCACAGCATTCAACAGAGTCACATAAGTGCTTTCACTTTCTATAAATTTTCCTAGAAGGAAGACAGACTCTAGTCTGCTCTGCCCCCTAAATGATAAGACCACACATTAAGTGCTCCAAAATTTCTGTGAGAGTCTACATGTCACAAACATGTCTGGAGGTAAGAATTCCTGGAAGAAGAGCAAGAGACAGAGACAGAGAGAGAGAGAGAGAGAGAGAGAGAGAAAATCTCACTTCATAGTTTTACTAAGAGACGTCCACTCTTCGTATATTCTCCCCAAACCTGTCTCCTTTGTTTTCACTCCCTTATCCCTAATCTGATTGAAGTGAAAGGATTCAAATACGTGAGACCAATTTATTATTATTATTATTATTATTATTATTATTTCATATTTTCCTTGCACATTCTATACATAGTGATTTGTCCCTGGAATTTCATACCTACTCTGTGTTGGAAGGATGATATCTCAAAATTATGCTTACGAAGTCTTAAATATATAACAGTGAATGACAGTACTTTTGTACAGTCTCTCATATATTTTAATATATCCAGATGCTCTATAAGATGCATTTGAACATGACAATGCCAGAAGGAAGCATAAAAGAACCAGGGACAGACCAGGAAAAGACACTTCTATTTCTGACGTTTGGTATCCTAGAAGAGGACTTTGTTAGCAGAGAGTAATGCTGCAGACTTCTATAAATTCCTGCATGTTTTCCTCATTCCTTTATTCTTTCCTTCAAAAAAAAAAACTATCAAGAAATTTACAGTGAGTTTGACTGCTGCACAAATATATCAAACATTAATCCAACTTTATTACTAGTTAAAATACCTTTCCATTAAGAAGTTCAGGTAGTATCTCATAAGCCTTTTCGGAAACTTAAAAATTATTGAAAAGTGTTCCTGTGAGAGTCTAAACACAGTTGTCTTTCTAATATTGTTGGTTTAATTTTTTTAGAGCTCATGGTTGTGAATTGAGATGTTATTTCTTTGTTCTATTAATTATAACATTCTTACATTTTAAAATGAGATTTCAAGTTAACAAATACATCACTTGGGAAACCATTGGGCCACTATGGCCACAGTCTGGTCATCTCAAGTATGTTTATTGACACTCAGCTTTTCAGAGGAAAAGGTATTTAGCTTTGTTTTACTGATGAGAAATTATCATAAGATAAATAAGCCAGCACAAACATGGAAAAAGATTAAAAGCTGACTATTATGATACTAATACAACTACAAGCCCAAAACTCACTAAATATAAACAGAATTAAAAATTGATGAATTAAGTTGTTAGTCACCATGCCGTGGCCTAATGATTTGATGGTTTGCTTGAACTAAATTGCTCATTAACATAAAACTAGTGTTGTTTCACCAGTACAGGTTTAGTTCATTTTATACAGTTATTATTCTTTCTGATACACGAGGATTTCATTCTCAGATCGGTTTTAATTTTATCATTCTCCCACAAACAAGTTTTAGTTCACAGAGTGGGCCAGGAGGTCCGCAAACATTGTTTACTTATTTGCTGACCTCCATTCCTTTCTCATTAACCTGAGCCATTAAAAAGCAAAATAACTTGGTGCCTCAACAAATCATACATGTAAAACTACACCTAGATTTTGAACTCAATAAGTAATGTATGCTTTATAATTAAAATTAACTCTGTAATTCTAAGGTGGTTGCTGAATTAATGGAACTTGTTATTGAAGTAAATGTATATACTTAAAATTTTCTCAACATGACTAGCTCCCAAGGAAGATAAAAAAGAAGAAAAGCAGAGAGAGTAGGAGGAGAAAGAGAACTAGAAAACATTCAGTATTTCAGGAATATATAGCTCCCTGAAGAAAGACAAATTATATCTTGTGTACAATTGTACTGTAAAGTTACTTTATAAAATGCTATTGAATTTTACATTAAGCTATATAACGTGTAATAATTTTTACTTTTAATTTCCTGTTTTGAAATATTTCATATATATTGCATGTTGCATATGCTGTAAAGCATAAAATAGTATCTAAACAAAAAGGCATAATTTAAGAATAGCTACATTAACATAGCTCCTCTAACCCTTTCTTCAATCATAACTCCAAATACCCAAGATTAACATTCCCTCTATAGAAGTAATATTATAAAATTTAAAATTACCATATTTTATGTTTTGATTATTTGTCTTCTCATATGTTTATATTTGCATATTCTTCAGTTTACTTAGTTTTCTTTGATAAAATGCAATTATAATGTAGATACTATTTTATTATTTTTCACTTTTCTTTATCTTGCTTATTTTGATTATTTTACGTGTATTCATCATACAATTCAAAGTTAGTAAATTTGTATTAATTTCTTAAATGTTCATCACTGGAGTCTTGGAAATATATGTCTGTGTTTTGGGTACACAAAACTTTTCATCATGTTTAGTGCATACATGTGTATGGTGGTTGTATGTATGGTAATACTTCACTTTGAGTTCATAATTCAGCTTTCTAACTTGTGGTAAACTGAGCCCTAAACTAGTGTTGTTTCCTTCCAAGGAAAGCTATCATTTTCTTCTTCCAGTGTCAATAATGCACTACTAACCTGGAATATTTCAGTCTTGAGTTTTAACTACAAAATAGTATCAACATTTGTCTGTGCTATTGTCTTTCACTGAATCCTCCAGCCACATAAGCTGTGTTGGTTTTTCTAGAATTTTCCATAGTATGTTCCAAGTCTCTCAAATCCATACATATATTTTTCTTCGATGTTTGATTTTTGTTTTCCTAAAATTTAGTGATTTTATAGTAAGCAAGCTTCATTTCAACTGAAATGTATTAGGAATAGGCTTTATGATTGACCTCCTCAAGTTAATCTGGTTATATTTGATCATATGTAATATTCCAGCAATTAAATATTTTCCTTAGATTTAAGAAAAAAAAACATATAGTCATAAAATTGTTGTTTTTGCATTAAATGACATTTGTTAAAAAGTAAACTATAAAAGTGTCTATCAATCAAATAATTCTACACAGCATTTTAGAACAGGCATATAAATATTCCTTCATATTTGAAGTTCCTCTGGGTTACAATAGCTTTTTTGGTGAGGTCAACAAATAGCTTCGTATCTTAGTTTTGATAATTCTTTTGCATAATCTGCACAGCAAGGCAAAACTGAATTTGTACTGCTAGGATGATATTCATTTGAATTAATAATCAATCCCTGTGGCAATTAATGTGGAGTATAAACTTGATTGGCTTTGGGAGTCACCTGTGGGGGTGTGCAATGCCTTCTGTGTGTGTCAGGATGGATGTGAAGATGACCTTGGAATCCATGCCTGGCGCCTGGCCACTTCCTCTCTGGCTCTCTCTCCCTGCTTTGCTTTCTGGCCACCATCTACCCAGCAACTTTGCTTTATCACATTCCTTTACCATGATCTTTCTTCCTTGGCACCCACACCCCATGGAGTGAATCCCTGGAAACTGTGAACAAAATTAAACTTTTTCTCCTTAAAAATGTGGGTGTTGAATATTGTGTCTCAGTTTCACAAAAGCTGGATAATACAGAAAATTGGAACCAGAGAATTAAGAGTTGTACATTCTATGAATGTACCTGACCATGTAATTTAGAAATTTTCAGTAAATTCATGAGCTGAGTTTAGAAGCCTTAAAGATGCAAACCAGAGAAACCTTATGTTGGCTGTAAGAACCTGATAAATGATTCCGATCAGATCTTAGAAGACCGGAATGCTAATGTAACGTGGACAATAAAAGCTACACTCAGGAGGCTTCTTGTGGGAACAAGGACTCTATTAACCATTTACCTAGAAACCGTAGGGAAACTGCATGAACTTCACACTGCCAGAAAGTTTGTCTGCATTTTGCACGTTCTCTGGGCTTTTGCAGGAGACTAAGATTAAGAGTGGTGGACTAAACAGAGGACTACGGGAAATTTAAGACAGGACCATGTTTCGGCTGTTCATGGCACAGCCTACTGCTTTCCCCCACTGGGAGCGAAGGTAAAGTGCAAAGTTTTGAAAAAAATAAATAAATTTTCACCTAGAAGGAACCCTGGGTAAATCTAGGTGATGTGATTTTAAAAGATATTAGTGCCAGTAAAAAGAAACAAAATTCTTTGTACAGGAACAAGAAGTAAAATGAAGGCATCTCAAATATCAGCAAGAACCTCCTCATCGCAGACTCAGTGTTGCAAAAGAGTCAGTCTTTCCACTAAGAATTGAGCTCCTGGAGTCTCAGCTTGAGAGAAGCCACCTAGAGAATTTGGACTGTGGCATTCACCTTACTTAGCTATTACTGAATTTCAAGTCTGATGCTGTCGTCATACAACTTTGGAATTGTCCACATGATGCTAGTTGGTCAATATGAAGAATGCCAAGAATTATGAGGTCAGGGCAGCTTGCAAAGATTTATAGAGCCAGACAAGAAACCCTTGACAGGGTGGTTTGTCAAGCTGTGGGAAGGAATGTAGCCAAAATTGCACTTGAGACCCGAGGCAGTTGGAGAAGCCAACATTATGGAGTGTCCACCAAGGAGAGGTGCGGCTCGTGGAGCCAGCCTAAGACAGAAGTGTGTACGGCCACCGGGAAGGATATAGAGTCGGGGCCACACATTCTCACTGACATCTACAACTTATGACCGTGTGCCTCAGATGCTGGACACTGAGATACATCTGTAGGTATTAACGATCACCTTCCTGGGTTTTGGTCTTGCTCCAGTCTGGTTCTTTTCTACTCTTCTGTGGTGGATTAACAACTGGTGAGCAACTTGTAACAACCAGCTGAACAGAATCATAGTGGTGGTGCTGGGTGCAGACGGCTCACCTGAGGTTTGTTGCCAACAGCAGAAAAGGACAACTGGAGAGGAAAAGGGTGTGTTGTTATTTGTCCAGTTGATGTTGATTCTCCTGGAGGAGCTTGTGGAGCTTCTTTCTGATACAAATTTGGCTGTTTTCCTCGTCAGAGAAGTTTAGGACATTGTCGTTGCTGAGAGTGGCTGTGTTCACTTTGGGAAAGCTCTGGTCTTTACTTTGAGCATCACATCCTGGCTCTGGAGGAGAAGGTGGTGTGCTGTTCAGTCTCCTGGAGAAGATTGTAGAGGTTCTGTCCTGATATGAACTCAGCTGTGCTCACCATTAGAGACACTCAGGACCTCGTTGTCACTGAGGATGGCTGTGATAGTTTTGGGGGAGCCCTGGTCCTTACTTTGAGCACAGCTTTCTGACTCCAGTGCAAACCCTCTGCCTATTGGCACAGATCCTTCATCCCCCGGCACAGACTTTCTAGCTTCCTCACTGAACTTTAGGCTAGTGTGTGCAAAGATGTCCCGTACTTTTTGTGTTTGACTCTTTGGGTAACTATCATAAAACAATTCTGCACATTCTATGTCCTGTATTCAGTTGTTTCCCTGACTATAATATCCACCATTCTGTTCTTTCAAAATGCCAGTGTTTGCTTTGTGCCATTGTACTGTTGGATTGCTACACTGTTGTTGTTCATAAAGATTTAGAGGTAAGAATTTGCCTTATGTTTCAGAAGAGACTTTGACCTGAACTTTTGCAAAATGCTAGCTGGAATTGCTGTGACTTCGGGGAAGGGTTTATTGTATTTCTACTTATATGCAGGATGGTTGTCTTGTGTTAGTTGGAATTATGAATTTTCTATTGTCTTTATGGTGAGATGAAGTAGGGTTTAAAAAGACAGACTGTGCTGTCGAGTTGACATGTGGAGTTGCTTAAGTGTGGTATCTTGCTTGCTTTGGCATCCACTAAGGGGAGGGGTGGAGCATACTTTTGGCTGTTCCTCAGTGGCTCACAGAAATGTGGCCTTGGGGTCTCTGATTCCTCACACCTTCATCTCTCACACTCCTCCCTGCTTTGTTTTGTAGCTGCCATGAACTGAGCAGATGTGCTCTGCCATTCCCTTCCACCATGAAGTTAGTGGCTGAAAGCCAGTCAACCATTGACTTAATCTCTTGAAATGATGAGCCAAATTAAATCTCTCTGCTTTAAATTGTGAGTGTTGGCCAATAATTTTATACTGGAAGATTTCAGTTGCCAAAAATAATGTGTTTTCTAGTTTCTCATTCAAGTGTTTTTTTGGGGGGGGTTATTTTATTACTATTATTATTTTTATTATTGTTTGTACCAGAGTTTGAACTCACAACCAGGGTTTGAACTCACAGCACTTATGCTGCTGAGCTAAACACCTGAGGCCCTCAAGTTATTTTACTTAGTGTATTTGAAAGCCATGTTGTTAACTGTAGAAAAATTGTGATAGAAGGGGATAGCTAACTGTGGTAGTTAACTGATGAATTATCAGTTGGAGCGGAAATTCCCAGCTGAATTGAGCCAGCGTGGTTCCAGTGTGGGCATGGAAGATTCACTTTATCTAGCTTTGCTGTTGGAATGGTATAAAAAGGAGAAGGAGAGAGAAAGATTTCAGCTGGTCTTCCTCGGAGGAACTTCTTTGTGACTGCTTTTCTTCAGAGGAGTTCCGATGGTTTTTCTTCAAAAGAGCTTTGGCCATTTTCTTTCTTCAGGGGAACTACAGTCCTCCTCTTCATCTGGGGCATTGTTTCCTGAGTTCCAGTGCAGATCCCTCGGCCTTCTGGCACAGACTCTTCAGCTTCCAGCACTGGCCCTTGGGAATTTGTGGAGCAGACCTTTAGTCTCCCATCCTTGTTTCTCAGCCTCCTGATACAGCCTTGCAAGAGACATTGCTGTGGGCTTCAAGCACTTGACTGGATCCTTCAGGGT
>PVJX010027050.1:0-24933 GCA_004027295.1 Dolichotis patagonum | reverse complement strand
GCGGGGCTACGGGCCCAAACAGACCCGGCCCAGATGCCGATCTCCAGGCAGTTCCCTGTGGATGAAGGGCGGGCCTACCAGTTCCAAACAGTCGCGCCGAGATGCAGGTCTGCGCAGACTTTTGATCCAAACAGCCCAGCCACTCTACGGGTCCGAGAGTTTCAGGTCCCAAAGAGACAGCCCGAGATGCTGCTTTCTGGGAGACTTCCTCGACTGAGCCTCTTCTAACAACAAATGAATCTAAGGACAAATGAATCACAGCAGAGAGCAGCTTGCACTTTCTTTGTCTCCTCTGCATATTTTGAAAAGAACACTGGATATGAGATTTTTTAAATGTATCACTTAAAAATTTTTCCTAAAGGCTTTTATGAGAAGCGTCATCTTATTCCTTCTGCAGGATGCTGTGAGACAATTTTTGATAAGTATGTTGAACAAAACATTCATAAGAAAAAAAACTGAAGCTGTTTGTTTAATAATGCAGCCTACCTAGTATTCAGCATCTGGGGGAGTCACTGCTTGGTTAGTCATTCAAACCAAAGCATTACTCACACGATGAGTAAACTCAGGCTAAACATCAAAAACCATTTGTTGGAACCAAAGATTAGTTCTTAGGTTGGTTACACAGTGGTACTAAGAAGTACGCATCTAAAAACATGTAAATATATGCCAATAAAAAGTGACTCAGACAAGAAGTAATCACTTTAGAACACTATTCCCTAATATTCACTAACAACTGTAAACTTTCATGGTTATATCCACTCTCTGTGGAGTTACTCAAAGGTCAAAATTCCTTCAATAGTGTTGTTAGATAAACAGGAAATAAAATATTATCAAAATGTTACCCAGCCTAAATATGCTTTGATTCCACAGCTCATTTTTAAGGTGTTACCAGAAAATGAACTACTGCCTGCAGAAAAACAACCTTATGAATTCAGATGTCTCAATGAGTGACTATCCCCGATTTCCAATTTTAGTTTTAGGCATTTTTTTCTTTAATGCCATCTGAAAGTTACTTTGACTAAGTTTTAGATTTTCTATTTCATTGCTCTATTATTTAAAAAAAGGTGATACTAGAAAGATGTCCATCCTTCCAGTAGAAAAGATATGTCATTAAATTAGTTATCTATTTATATTTTTACTGATGACAGTTTCTACCTTTTTTCTACCTAGTTCTTTTTGCACATTTGCATTTTAAGTCAGCTAAGATGAAGAAACACCTGTATAAGAAAGACACTGAGCTTCTCTGCACCCCTAAAGACATGGATTTAGAGGACAGGATCTGCGGGACCAACTCTCCTCGGAACAGCACAACTCAGGGACCCCATCCCCACTGCTGCAGCGAGCACCTCCTCAGTGACTGACACTAGCAAACTAATGTAAGGCTGTTCACATTTTAATGCAACTCTCTGGAAGCACAAGCAAAGTCTCTCCGAGAAAAGACCTTCGAAATAGCGTATCGATGTCAGTGTCTCCCTTCCAAAGATATCAGCGCCTCCAGACGAGTTCATCTAATCCATCCACCATGATGCCTCCAGTTTGCTTTTCAAAACTCAAATCTAATCAAACCCTTTACCTGTTGCAGTTTCCTCCATGACTCACCATGCTTGTAAGAAAAACACTCCCAGGTACTTTCACACAGAAAAGGAGTCCAACCACAATTCTACTACTGCCATGCAGTTTTACAGTCCGATCTCCCACATTTTCTGTAGAAGCATCCTCCACCCAGAAACAAAAAACAATGCCCATCTATTAACACCTTGGTATGTGTCTAGGCAAGGAAAATTTCTCTGCTCTTTGCCCATTTGGTTATTTACACCTTTCTTTCATACTTCTAGTTCAAAGCTCACCTTCCTCGTGTTTGCTTTCCTAAGCCCTCTAGACAGAGTCTATTACTTTCTTATCCGATTCTTAGCTTTGCAATAGGCACAGGAAAACTTAGACAACACTGGGTGACCAATACGTCTACCCCATTTCTGTTATTGCCACCTCTACTATTCCCAAGTCTCTACTACTGGTATTACTATTACAGCTACTGCTACCATAGGCATCTATTTACTGAGTACACTAAGTACTTTACACTACACTAAGTACTTCATGACACTAAATACTTCAATTATTTTGTTTAGTCTTATACTTAAGGCTATGAAGCAGATATGAGCCTATGAAACAAATATGAAAAACTTCATCAAAGAAAGGCTAACTAAAGTGAGGTCAGTATCTGAGACACATTAGCACCAGACTCCCTAAACTTTTTCCCACGACCGGGCCATCTACTCCACAATCCACTGGGACCTGTGCCTCCTCCACTAACAAGCCGAGCCATATGACCTTGGTTATGAGATTTATTGCTTGTGGATTAACAAGTCAGTGAGAGTCAACAAAATCTAAGAGCCCCAAAGCTCTGAAGCCCTGTGACCCCAAGAGTTCACTATTTCTTTGGGGGCTAGTATTCCAGCCACACCTGCAATTGTAATAATCATCTCAATATACTCATTTCAATCAGTTGTGGAAGAAATTACATTTTAAATGATGTCAAGGTAGAATACTTATCAAACAATCTTCTTTGTGATGCGTTATCAAACATATATATGTATTTTCTACTCATTCAATATTTTCTGACAACAATGTAAGTAGTAGACACTAGGAAAAAAAAAAGTAGGAATCAGTCCCTCCTCCAAAGCAGTGCACAAAAAAAAAAAAAAAACACAGAGGTGTACTTAAAATGCAATATATTAAAAAAAATGCAATATGTTTCACTTTTTGAAGTGCCTGAGAGAGGCACAGTGGTGCCCACCTGTAACACAGAACTCTGGGAGGCGATGGCAGGAGCATCACTAGTTTGAGCCCAGCATGGGAAAGTTAGGGACTTAAGACCTCATCTCAAAATTTAAACTTTTTTTTAAAAAGGGTTGGGGATGTAGCTCAGAGAAAAGGCCCTGGGTTAAATCCTCAGTACCACAAAATAAATAATAAACTGATAGATAAAGTGTCTGATCACAAGAAACATAACTAATGCCCCGTGAGCACACGGACACCAGTCACACTGGTCAGTCTCCTAGGGTAATTTCAGGTTTCATCATTAGCCAAACTGTCAAGTCTGCTGTCCTCCAGTGAATCACGTGGGCTGCTAGTGCTAGAGACAGCTAAGTCAGATAGAAGCTAATATGTAGTCAGAGAGGACTGGGCCCGGCAAGGAAGGCAGCACAAAAAATACAAAGGCATCAGAATTATGGCTGGGGGCAAACCTGAGGAGAGCTCACGCTCAGGATGCCGGCAGGACAGCCAGGCCTGGCAGACAAACAGCAACTTGAAATCCTACTGTAATGAGCACCACCTGGTGTCCAGATCCTCCTCGGACACAGGTGGTGACCAGACCGCAGGGACCCATGTTCTCTCTTTTCAAGAATCCCCTTGCCCTCTCACGAACCCTCGCCACGTGACTCACTTCCCTACTGGATTGATGTCAGTTAAGTTAGTGAAGTGTAATCCTAGAGCCTGATGGTAGCTTGACCCACACTGTGATTTTGCTGTATAAATTAATTACCCCTGACAAACAATCCTGGCAGCCACCCACTCAGGACCCCTCTTGGAAAGCCAGGAACTATTCTTCACCATATTAGAAAAAAAAAAAAAAAACCTCTTCTAACTTCCTTCTTTGATTTGCGACTTCATTCCTCAGCGTTGTTAGACCACAAACTCAGCACATTTAACATCTGATGGGCAGGCCGGGGATCTATTTTTCCATATCACAGCAAACATGCTCCACACTATCTGGTTTTATTCTGGTTTGGGCACCTGCTAAGTGTGTAAGTGTGTAACCTGAGGCAAGTTTTAACCTTTCCTGGACTCAAACAGAAAAATCATGAAAATATCTATCTAAAAATTAATACAAAAAAAAAAAGGTTCTGACCTTTCCTGAAGGAAAACAAGCATTCACAATATTTATTCATTAAATGATTAATAAAAAGTAAGAGACTGACTCTGTTAAGAGGCCAAAGAAAATACTTTTTGGTAAAGTTAAAAATCTGAGCAAGTTCTTGAAAGGCAGCTGGATCACCAAATAACAGATAAAGGATAAAGTGATGGATGAATGGGAAACAGTAACACAGGAAGAAGAAAAATGTAAATGAGGACAAATACTAGAATTCCTGGTTTCTTTCCCTAACCTGTAAGGTGTTATGTACATGCCCCCAACTCTACACAAGGAATATAAACATTATGCACTGCAAACACATCCCCGCAAAAGAGGAGGGGGATCAAGGGATGGGTACAGGGGGCAAAATGGGAAGTAGAAGAGATGAAAAAGGAATTAAGATGTGTAACGTACAAGCACCAACTCCATGCAAGGAATGTAACATTCTGTAGTATCTACATGTACTAATAAACTATAACAATAAAAATTATTTTTAAAATCTCAGATTTTTACTACTACCAACCCCTCTAAACCTCGTATTCTAGCATCCTTAAAGCCAGTTGCTAAGTACCCCGAAGCAAGCCTACTGAGATTCTAATGTTCTCAGTGAGGCTCTGCCTGTGATTTTAATTCTTGTCAGCCATTACAGTACCTACATACAAGTGCTTGTAGGGACACACACACACACACACCTCTATGCACACACACACGTATGCAGTGATGTTAAAATGATGTCACCTTCACATCTCCACACTGCTGCACCACAAACATACATGCACACATGCCCCTTTTATAGTCATTAAGTCTAAGCTACCTTCCTATAAGGCCCCCACTTCTCCATCACAAAAGGACAAGGAGAAATCAAAAGGCCCGCAGAATGTGGGCAGCCACGCCCAGATTAGGATTAAAGGCTGGGAGAGAGCCGGTCAGACAGCAATGACCCCTAGGTGCCCACGTGCGGGATGAAATGTCACCACTCCTAAATGAAAGGACCAAGGATGAGAGCTTGGGGACATTCAACTCTGACACCCCTCACCTCCCAAGGTGGCCACCTATCTTCTTTCTTTTTCCGTCTTTCATTTTTAAATTCTGCATCTTTAATTCCTGATGCCACTGCAAGTTACATTCCCAGCACTTCCGTGTTCCAGACGAGGGGCGGTGGATACATCCCATCCTCCCACTGCACTGTGTGCCAGGACAGTCTAGCTAGGTCCTAGGGGTAAAGTTAGTCGGAAACTTAGTACTCATTCATGTACAGCACATGTTGCGGTTCTGTGGACATGATGGACCATCGATCGTCAGAAACGTTACACATCCTGATGACACTGAGGAGGAGGATTATAAGAAGTGACCTCATTTTAACTGAGAGGCATCAAGAAGGCCACAGTGAAGATGTGGAATTCAAAGTGAGGAAGAGAAAGAAGCAAACGCCAGCCTTCCAGATGTACACTGAGATGGGTGAACAGCCCGACCAGGGCAGGGATGGGCAAGTGAAGGGAGTAGCAGGAAGGCAGGGAAACAACACAGCGGGCAGTGTGAGCAGGAGCCATAGGTCTTCTCTGCACCGTCGGGGATGTTAGGTTTTTACAATAAGGCACCAGAATATGGATCCTGCCATTAAAATTCCAGATCCTTCACGTCATAGCTGCACGGCCTTGATCAGTTTCCTTGTTTAGAGTTATGGCAAATTAAATTGATTTGTGTAAAATGCTGAAACTAGTGTTCAGCAAGTGGTAAACACAGGTTTACCACAGGTTATATTTGACATTATTATTATTATTATTATTATTATTATTATTATTATTTCTGGCTTCACAGTGTTAAGCAGAAAGTGATTAGCAGGCTGAAGACAGGCAGTTGTGGAGCTAATTGAAAAGCAAAGGAGACAATGTTTTTCCTTCACTTTCTTAATCATTAGTTACAGATAAAACCACACAAACCTGCAGCTTCAGAATTTATCTCAAGAGAAAGGAACATCCCACACACCTGCTGATGGGTCCACAATCTGCACAAGTCCAGACCACAGGGGAGGAGTTAGAAAAACCTCATGGTCTCAAAACGAACTACTTGGAGACTCCCAAAAGGGTATACCGGGACCCACTTTCCTCTGAAGTTGGTAAACACAGCTCATTTTATTAGAACTAGAACAGGGATCTCAGAGGATGGAAAGGATATTCCTCCAAAGATCCGGTTGATCACGTAAACATAACCAGTGACGTCATTCAGAACAACAGCTACGTTGGCACATGCCAACCTTCATGATTGAAGGTGTATTCCCTCACACACACACTCTGAAAAGCTACCATTTTGCAATGAAGTCTGTCTGTGCTCTATATAATGGCCTATGCATCCTGCCTGAAACCTTTCATCAAAGATACAAGGAACTGAGGCACACTGCCAGTTCCTGGAAGTGACAGGACTTCACGGTGTTAGGACCCCGATTCCCAATAACTGTACACAACCAAGAGGAACGCGGTCATGTGTGGGGCACTGAGCTGCAGTTCTAAGGGCAGCTCTACAATAAACTGTGGGGTACAGACTTCAGGACCCTAAAATTCTATAAGAGTCTGAACTCCCAGGAGGAAAATACATATGTGAGAGAAATACAAGAGTCATGGCAAGGTAATTTCATGATTAAATTAACACAGAGGCATCAACTTCTGCTTATGAGACAGTGACAAAGAGGAATTGAAAGCCAGAGGCTACATCCTCCCTGGTGAAAATGGGGAGATTTTCCCCGCAGGCTCCTTTTTCTCATAGCACTTACCATAGAAAACTTGTAAGTACTTTCCCATCTCTCTGAAATGTACATACATCCTTTTATAGATTAGATAGGCCTTTTGCCAGCCTCAGGAATATCTTTTATCTTTTTTCCTCAGAATCTCATAACCATCTCTTTAAAATGCAAATTTCAAGGCAAATGATGCCCCTGTCTGATCTACCAGTTTTTATGGAAAAGTAAGAGCTGAACTTCTGTGGGCTCTTTTCTTCAAAATGCAAAACTCCCTACAAAGAGATGATAAATTTATTTTTCTTCTACATAAAGGTAATTAGCCAACACAGGTAGTCACCTTATTTCAAAGGTAAAGTTAGGATGGCTCATGAGTGACAAAGCTGTCATCAGGTTGTTTTGCTTGAGAACTAGCTATCATTTCTCTTGAAAAGTTGCATATAATGTGTTGTTTTATGGTTACAGTGAGATTTTTGCTGCCTTTGCAATCTTCTAGCACATTGCCTATAATGCACACCTCACTCTAGTTTCAGAATTCAATATAAAAAATGTTTTATTTCTCTATTTCCTTTGTGGAGAGAATTTCTGGGTTGGGAGAACACTATTTTTTAAATTACATTTCCCCAATAGCAGAAAGCAAGAAAGAACCTTACTCTTATCTTTTCAACAAAGAAATGCTGGAAAATCTACAAACCAGATAAATGCAAAAACAAATTCAGACTTTAAAAATTCATCAGAGATCAAGGTTGCAAGATAATAAATTAATCTGAAATCTAAGAAAAAAGACTGGTCTCTCCAAGGAGAAATGGAAGGTGAGTAATTGCTTCCTTGGAGCAGATGCTGCTAAAATGTTTACCAAACTGCACTTTCTCCAAAACAAAAAAGAAACTAAGACAATGATCAATTTACAGTAACAACAAGAAGAATAAGATATGTAGGAAACAACATAATCAAATAGGTAAAAGACTTATGAACTTAAAATTATAAAATACTACAAACTGGAATTAAAGATGACATGGATAAATGAGAAGATGTCCCACGTTTATGAATTGGAAGACTGATTTGTTAAGATGCCCATACTAGCCACTGAAGCCTCAATGCAGTCCCTATCAAAAGTGCAAGTGCATTCTTCAAGATGCAGAAAAAACAATGCTAAAATTCACTGCAACCACAAACCTCAAATAGTTAAAGCAATCCTGAGCAAGAAGATCAAAAGGAGCTTTAGCTGAGGAAGAAGGTGCTGCCAGTAGTAACAAACAGTAACAAACAGAGAGAAGGCGGGGGCCTGCTCCTACCCAGAACTGTGGGGCAGGAGTTCCCACTGCATTTACCCACTGAGCCCCTGTGGCAGCTACACAGCACCCTCAAGCTCCAGCTGCCTAGAGAGAAGTTGGGGTCTGACCTGACACATGTAGAGCCTGCCCCATCACCACCTGGATCCCCAAGGAGCCAACTCCCTGTGCACTGCCTCCAGGGACTACATACGAGGTTTCAAGACATACAAGATGGCTACACACTAATGGAAAGTGAGGCATAAAAATCTATCTTCTTCCATTATGGAGAACCTGACCAAACTTTGATCTTGCCATATTCAGATGTTGCTGAAGCTCAAGAAACACTTCTTGGTGATAGAGAAGATATCCTGGGGCCAGCAACTATTGTAGCAAACTGGCAAACTGCAGCTTCTTCTGACACCAGGAAAGATAAGTCAGCACCAAGGCAAAGGAGTTTCTCCAACACCAACTAAAGATTTGTACCAGCCATCTCTCAGTCCAGCAAATCCTCATAGCTAGGATTTCTTCAATCCAGATTGGTGGCTTTCACTACCAGAGAACTCCTTGTCCTGGCCGAGACCCCTGGCACCAGCTTCTACACAGACCCAATTCATCATCCCAAGGACTACAATAGCCCCCACCATGACACCTCTTGTCAGCAGGAAGCAGTCCTATCAACTAAAAGATGGGAATGATGGGTTCCACCCATATGAAACTCAGTGTGGTGCCTGCCCAATGTGGTGCTAGGCCTTAGAACAACAGTGTTTCCCTTCAATACTGACTTCCACCTTCCTCTTCCAAGCCCAAATTAAACTCCTTGCTTTTTGCATGTACACTAGCATTCCCCTAATCAGCTATCAATATTTCACTCTGTCTGTTCTTCAAACTCCACCCCCTGTCAAGCCTAATAAAAGTCCACTGCTCCTTTGTCTGCCCCAGAGGGAGCTTGCACTCTTCTGCAGCCCTCCCATGCCTGCAGTAAAGGCCTTTTTCTTTTTTCCTGCCTTTGCCTCTCTACAGCACCAAGAAAAATCTGTCATGAAGTTGGAAGTCAAACACTGGAACTTTCTGAAATGATAACACCAGAAGTGAAAAAACAAGTAGAAAAGGCTACAGAGAAAATGATCTCTCAGACACAAAAAGAAATGATGCTTAAAATCCAAGATATTAGAGAGGACAAAAATAAAAAGAATAGAGCTTAGAAAAAGATGAAAACAAAAAATGCTCAATATAGGAGAGAAATGGAATCCATGAAAGCAATCCAAACACAGATCTAGATGGAAACATCCATTGAAAGTATATGTTGTGTAGAGCTTATAAACAGTTTACAAGAACCAACTATATAACACATGTTGAAATGAACAACTACTTTGAAGAAAAAGAGACACTACAGTACCCAGTGCTGATTCCATATATCATGATGTGTAATCCATCAAAATTATCATTCTTTGTTCAAAGTGATTTTAGCTTGTTTTGTTTTGCTAAAGTTCAACACACATGAAGGTATGGACAGCTGTTTTGAGGAGAATGAGAGACACTATGACAGCCATTCTCAGCCTCCCTATTGTCTGGTCTTGAAGACCTGAAATACCCTCCTCGTCCTGCTCAGATCAATTCCATACTAGGTTGTTTCATGTGAATTCCCTGTATGTGACAATATGGACAACTATTTGGAAGAAAACAAGAGTCAATATGATAGAGAGTAAATATCTCCAATTGTCTAGTTTTGGAATTTATGTCCCTTACATTGCTTTCTTGTGATCTGCTTTGTTCTGTTTTGCTGTGTTTAATTTTACCCTTTTGATATAATTGCGTGTATATTTGAGTGGGTAAGATGGATGACCAAATTGCTGTTTTTGTCAGATCGTGGAGCAGAACTGTTAACAGTCTCACTGTTTGAATGTCTACTTTACATGTTTTAACTTTATAATTTGAACAACTATTCCCAAGAAGTCAGTATGTAATTTGTCAAGTAATAATCTCTTAGGTTTTTTTGTTGTTGTTCTTTTCCTTTTTTCCATGGAATTCTGTATTGTTGCTACACTTTATTCTGTTTTGTTTTGTTTTTCTTTTTCTTTCTTCTCTTTAAATAAAATTTTAAAAAAGAAAAAAAAAGAAAGTATATGCAACAGATTGAGTGAAGGAAAGGATAGAATTTCAGTTCTTGAAGACAGAATTGCAACTCGTGATCATGGAAAGGTATCTTAAAAATAGTAAAAGACCATGAGAAATCAATCCAACAGCTACAAGATGAAGCTAAGAAGAATAACACAAGATTGACTGAGATCAATGACAAAGCTAGAGACAGCACAAATGCTGTAACAATCATAAAAATATATGTGCCTAATGCAGGAGCACTGAACTATATAAGATAGTTACTGGTAGAAATGGAAACTCAAATGAGCAATAACACAATTGGAAAGAGAAGCCTCAACACCCCACTGTCACAGAGATGGATCAACTAGACAAAAAATCAGCAAAGAAATATCAGAGCTGAACCAAGCCTGTGAACAAATGGACTTGATAGGAAGAAGCCACACCAGGAGAGATAGGCAAGCCCAGCGCCAGCCCAGAGAAGAAGCCATGCACTGCAGCCCTGCCACCATCAGGGGACCATCAGTGAACCACTGCCCCATGCCTCTCCATCACTCAAGAGACCCCAGCTCTGAGGAACCTAGCTAGGTGCCTAGTCCAATCCACTACACTGAGGGACTGGCAGCCAAAGCAGGAAGCACGCAGGACACAGCAATAGGCTGATTTGGAGGAATACAGGAAAATAACAAGACAAAGGAGCAAAATGCAGTCTCAGATCTGAGCCCACACAAAACAAGTTCAAGTGACACAGACAGAGTAGCAATTAGAAGTCACACAGCTGAAGTTTCTGAAAAGATAACAACTGAAGTAAAGAAGCAGCTCAGTTCTTCTATTGTTTGATTAATTTTACATACATGTGTCTTATGGTCTCGACAGCTATTTTGAAGATAACAAGAGGCATTATGGTAGCCATTGTTAATTTCCTATTATCTTGTTTTGAAGTTCTGTATCATTTTCATTGTTTTGTTTTGCTTTGTTTTTTGTTTGGTTTAATTCTGGTTTGGTTTGTACAATTTTGTTATGTCTAACAGTATGGGCAGCTATTTTGAAGATAACAAGATATATTATGGTAGTCATCATTGATTTCTTATTATCTTATTTTTAAGTCCTGTGTTGCTTTCATTGTTTTGTTTTGATTGGCTTTATTCTGTTTTATTTTGTTTGGTTTTTATTCTCTTTAAAGTAAAATTTAAAAAAAGAAAAAAGCTCACAGGGGATTTTCTTAATGAAAGGTGAATTGTGGTTTACTAAAAAATTACAAAAGCTTAATGACTTTTTCAAATCTATTTTCTTGATTACAAAGTTAAGCCTTCTCATATTTTTTTTATTTTAAAGAGAATAAAAAAAAGAGGGCAGAACAGAGCAGCTCAGAACAGGACAACATAGGCAACACAGTACTTTACATTAAGACAACCAGACATTAACAGTAGCTATCACAATATCTCTTTCTCTGCTATAGTTGAGCATAGTTTCAAATACAATAATATCAAACATATCAAAATATTATAAAACCATTCAAAGAGTGAAAGAATTACAGGGCATGCTGAACCGAATAACAGAGAATGATCAATGGGTACTATAATATCTCATTTTTGACAAAAAAAAATTTTTTATACTATCACACATATTCAAATCCCAATAAGATACAATGTGATAGACAGAACCAATGGTAGTAGAAGAATAGAAGCATGGTAAGACTTCTAAGAAGGATGATATTAAATCAGCAATAGCTGTCATAATGTTTTGTTTTCTTCAAAACAGCTGTTCATACCATCATGCACGATATAGTCAAACAAAACAGAATAAAACCATTCCAACTGATGAACGAAAACATTGAAAGGCTTCAAAGCTATGAGATGGGGACTCATGCTTACCATAAAATCTTATATACTCTTATCAAATCTCATAGTAAGGACACTATACGGTATTTACACATGTGAGTCTGGTTTATTTCGCTTATGAGTATGGTCTCAAGTCGTGTCCATTTATTTATAAATATCTCGATGTGATCATTCTTTATAGCTGAGTAGTACTCCATTGTATAAAAATGTCACAACTTTTTTATCCATTCCTCAGCTGATAGGCACTTAGGTTATTTCCAAGATCTGGCTATTACAAATTGTGCGGCTATAAACATGGGTGCACATATATCACTGTGGTATGGTGTTTTCAGATCTTCTGGGAATATGCCTAGAAGTGGAATAGCTGGGTCAAATGGGACCTCCAAACCCAGCTTTTTGAGGAATCTTCAGACTGACCTCCACAGTGGTTGCACCAGTCTACACTCCCACCAACAGTGCAGAAGAGTTCCTTTTTCCCCACATCCTCTCCAGCACTTGTTGTTGGTAGTTTTTTCTATCCTGGCCATTCTTTCTGGGGTGAGATGGAATCTCCATGTGGTTTTAATTTGCATTTCTCTCATGACTAATGATGATGAACTTTTTTTCATGTATTTATTTGCCATTCATATTTCTTCACCTGAGAACTGTGTATTCATTTCAGATGCCCATTTTTGGATTGGGTCTTTGAATTTCGCGGGTCTGATTTTTTTTAATTCTTTATAAGTTCTGGACAGAAGTCCTTTGTCTGAGGGACAATCCATGAAGATTTTTTCCCAATTTGTGGATTTTCTTTTCACTCTGCTGGAAATCTCTTTCGACATGTAGAAACTCTTTAATAAGATATGGTCACAGTTATTGATTCTAGGAAGTATTTCCCGTGCAGTTTGATTCTTGTTCATAAATTCTCTACCTACCCCTGTATCTTCAAGGTTTTTACCTACTTTGTCTTCCAACAAATTTCGTGTTTCTGTTTTAAGATTTAGATCTTTGATCCATTTATATTTTAGTTTAGTACATGGTGATAGGCATGGGTCTAGTTTTAGTCTTCTGCATATGGATAGCCAATTTTTCCAACACAATTTGTTGAAAAGACTGTCATTCTTCCAGTGAACATGTTTGGCTGCTTTATCAAAGATAAGGTGGTTGAGTGAGTTTGTGGTTATGGTTCTATCTTCCAATCTATTCCATTGATCTTCAGGTCTGTTTTTATTCCAGTACCATGTTGATTTTATTACTGTAGCTTTGTAGTATAATTTCAAATCAGGGATTGTGATGCCTCCTGCCTTGCCTTTGCTGCTTAGAATCACCTTTGCTATTCTAGGTCTCTTCTGGTTTCAGATAAATTTTAGGAGTGATTTCTCTAGATCTCTGAGGTGTATTAGTGGTATTTTGATCGGGATTGCATTGAATCTGTATAGTAATTTTGGGAGAATGGCCATTTTCACAATGTTTGTTCTTCCTATCCATGAACAGGGGATGTCTTTCCATTTTCTGATGTCCTCTTCGATTTCCTTTTTCAGGGTATTATAATTTTCCTTGTATAGCTCTTTTACTTCTTTCATGATATTAATTCCTAAGTATTTCATTTTTTTTGGATGCTAGTGTGAACGGTGTGGCTTCTCTTACCTCTCTTTCAGTATTTTTGTTATTAGTGTATAGGAATGCTATTGATTTCTGAGTATTGACTTTGTATCCATCTACATTGCTGAATTTATTTATTATATCTAGGAGTTTTTCAATGGAGTTTTGGGGGTCTTCTATGTAAAGTATCATGTCATCAGCAAATAATGATAATTTAACTTCCTCTTTTCCTATCTTTACTCCTTTTATTTCTCTCTCTTGTCTGATTGCTCTGGCTAGTATTTCCAGTACTATGTTGAATAGGAGCGGTGACAGGGGACATCCTTATCTTGTACCTGATTTTAAGGTAAAAAGCCTTCTCATATTAAACATGTATACTACCAACATGTTTTCTAACAAGAGTAAAGGTAACTCCTAAACATATCAGTGAGAGATAATATTTATACCATTTTTGATACATAATAGCTTCTGAAAAATAGTCAAGCTAATGGCATGGTGGCCTTTGTGGATACGGGAAGAGAGGACATTCTATAGTCAGAAAGTTGTCCGCTCAGCCTGACAAGTCATCAGGCAGTCCACAAAAGGATAGACCCAGGATCATGCTCTTAATAACTGTGACATGACACACATCTGTAAGGTGAAGGGAAGACCTGCCTGAAGAGGCCACTTTAAACTGGGACTGGAAGGAAGGATGGACACTAGGCAGGTGACAGGTAGTAGGAACAGAACAGCACAGGCAGAGGCCCTGAGATGAGGAACAGTGCAGTATTTCACAGAACTAAAAGAAAATCCCTGTCTGGAGCTATGGTAGCACAGAGGCAAGGTGACATGACATGAGCTTCGGGGAAACAAGGGACCATCTCATGGAAATAAGGAACATTGGTCCAAGCCTAAAAGGAAAGTGTCCAGAATTCCAAACCCCAGTTCTTGGTCATCATTGCTTCTTCATGCTCTCAGGTCCATGTCCTGTCCACTCATGGCCACCGTGACTGAAACTCCCCCGTGGCAGACACCCATGTATTACCATGTTGACCCTCTGGCAATCTGAACCAAGCCTTGGGACTTTCTGAACAAAAAATCTGATTCCATCCTTCTCCAATGTGAAAACTTTTGGTTGTCGACAGTCGATGGATTAGTTCTTAATCCTTTAGTGAGGAGCATGAGTCCCTTCAAGATTTGGTCTCTGCCCTTCCTTTAGCCCCAGTTGTTGACACTGTTCCTCAGCCTTGAGGCGCACCCATCACGAGTCTTTCCCACCTACTCCCAATCTACGGTAATGAATGAATCTGCTCACCAGTTACCACTTTCCTCCAAAGCAGACATCAAATTACCTTAATTCTTCTAAATGCCAGTCTTGCCTATAACACTGGTCTGTGGAATTCCAAGGAAAATCATCATTGCCCTTGTAATTCAGGATTTAAAACATGTCTTCTTGCATTTACTGTACATCATCTGACTCCAGTGTCTCCAGGATTTCTGCATGTGCTTTCAGGAGATCTTCTGAGCTACTGTCACTAGCAATTTTACTGCCAGCACAACTATCCACACCAATCTTTCCACATTTGGAACTCTGCATTCTCGAGGTTTATCTTGTGTCTCAAGATATTTCTCTTTGTAATTCTATTTTTTCTTTCCTTTAGATAACTTAACTTTGCCTTCTTAATTTTTTCTCTTTCGTAAATCAACCTTCTCTGAGTTACTGATAACAATAGGAGAACTACTGATTTAATATCTAATTTTTAACATTTTATGAGAACTTTCAGATGCACTAGCAGGTAATGAACTTTTTAAGGAAATTCTGATACTCTTGTTGTAATAATGAAACAAAAAATAACTCATTGAACAGAAAGATGCTCTTGATTCTTCTCTATAATGTCTCATGTTAGATGGATATTGTAATATTGCAAATGTATTTAAGGATTCTTGTTTCAGAGCTGTGATAATTGTAGTTCAAGTTGTAAATAACCTTCCACCTACATTTTCATCAAATTTATTAAGTACATCATTTGTAGTTGTCTTTTGTAAATGGTGAATCTTTTAAACACTCTTTAGTCACCTAATTTTACTGTTTTACATTGGAACTTAGAAATCTCAGCCAAAAAAAAAAAACCTTCATTCATGTTGATGGTGAGGAAATCAGATCTATACACAAACAACAAACATTTGAGTAAGAATCAATTCTATCGATGGGAAATGCCCTATGATTTACTTTCCTGCATTGCCCTCAGTTCCTAATAATTTGGAAAGAATATCTTGGATTTTAATAGGTTCTTCCTTTTACATAAGATAAAAAATCAAACAATCATTATAAATGTAAGTCAAGAACAGTGAGAACCTATCATACATACACCCTGGAAAGAGTACTGAAGATACACACAAAAAATAGATTCTTTCTCTGAAAAGATAATAGCCAGGATGAAGGTGCAAACAGGTAGAGGAGAAACTAGAAAAATAAAAGGCTTGGAAATAAACATAAGGAGAGAGTTCTAATGGGTTAAAGTGTATTAGAGAGGTAACCATTGGCTCCTGTTTTATAAAGTTATTTCTCATTTTTAAGTTCATTAATGCTCTTTCATAGATGGTATGGTGTTCCTAAATGGCTTATCACTACATTAGCAGAAAATCATTTCATTTACCTTAAAAACTTAAATTATAATAGTTTATAAATTTAAACCATTTATTATTTCATCTCCACCGCCACTATCTTACTCTAAGACATACAGGTTTGAATCTAGATTGACAACTGAATATTTTCGCAAAAATACAACTGGCCTTTCTAAAAAAGTTCTGAATGTTTTTCTCCTTCTCAACATTCACATAACAAGCATCTAAAATGGAGATTTTTAAAAAATCTCTTCCAGTTTTCTTTTGGCAACTTTCTTAGGGGTTAAGTTTCTAACAGATTTAGGGATGATTCTATAAAACTTCAACCATATCAACAGCTGTCCATCTGGATCCAGCCTGAAAATATGCTGACAAAGTGACCAACATATTATCCAAAAGAAGACAAAACAAGAAAAACAAGAAACTGGAGAAGGAAAGGCAAACAAATTAATAGACAACCTGTGTTAAATTATTTCCTAATGATTTAGCATTTAGCATTGGGACACTAGTCCTATTTTTAAGAAGCTTATAATCTTGTATTTCATGAACAGCAGGAAAACACAAGATAGGATAACTTCTTCATGGAACCTCAGAGAAGCTGATGCTGTAAAGTTTTCAAGAAAGGCCACAAGTAAACACTTTGGTGAGTTTGTCAGATACAAAGTACAATTGTGTTTTCTTTTTAACATCAGTGCAATATACACTAGAAACACAATAGACACATAGAGTCCTGTGTAATACCCACTTTCAACTCTAGTTTTTCTCTCCACTACCTATTAAACAGGACTCTGCAGGATATTCTTGATATGGATTCACTTAACTCCTTGGGGGGAAGTGCACCAAATAAAAGCTTTAGGCAATACTCTATAATGGATCGCACTTGTTATGGCTTATAGCTAGATGTTCCCCCAAAGCTTCATGCGGTCATAGGCGGAGCTTTGTAGAGCATTCTGCGTGGGTCTCAGTATTGGGTATAAATAAGAGTCTATTCCCAATCTTGAGCCTCCCCATAGTGATTACTGTAATTGTGACTTTCCTAAATTTATTGTCAACAGACACATTTCCTCTGAGTTGTAGTAGCAGTTTAATTTTTCATTTTTCTAATTGTGTGAGCTTTTAAACTTACTCCAATAGCTGCTAAGATCGGGGCCTGATAAATCCACCTGTCTCCAGCACTAAGTTCCCAGCACCTGAAACACGAAAAAGAACCTTCATGAATATAATTGGCAAAGCAAATTAACAATGAGAAGTAGCATTTCATGTTTTACCAAAAACCTAGTCCCATTCTGTTGATTAAAAAACAGATGAAAATAGTTTTATTTTAAAACATCGAAATCCGTGAAAACACATGTAATAAATTTTCAGTTCCATACTATCAGATTTCCCTTATGTAAACACAGTATTGTAAATATAGTGAATTAAGTTTTACAGTGACCAGAACTTATTTCCAGAACAACAAAAAATAGTTTTCTAAATATGGTGCAGTTGATACTTCTCTTGAACAATTGTCAAAATGAGACAACAGTTTAAGCTTGTTGATAAAGTTCTCTTCCTTTCAGAAAACAAAGCAATTTTATTTTGCAAGTCCATAAATAATAGAATATTAACAACAATATAAATCATACTTATCCATAGAAACACAATCTTGCCACAGAAAGAAAAATTAGCTCTGTTCAATGATATACAATTTTCCTATGGAATGTAACTAGTTTTTATATTTTATTTGTAGATTTTCAGTTTTCACTTTCCTGAAAATAAATATGTGTTTCTTTGATATCCCTTTTAAACCAGTTATATATTACTTATTCCCTCATTAAATAGCATTTTTAAACCCATGACGGACATTAATTTTGTATTTGTGTACAATCCATTATTTTATCTTAATTATTTAAAGTTTGCTTTAACAGTACATTTTAAAAAATCATGTAGTCACCATTATTTTCTGATTCTCAACTAAAATTTAAGCTCTATATGGTCAAGGATCATTGTGTGTGTGTGTGTGTGTGCGTGTGTGTGTGTTGTAAAGTATTACAAGTGCCTAGAACACTACAGAGTATACAGTCAATAGATATTTGTGGGAATGAATTGATAAAAATTAAATCAAAAGTAATTTTGACTCAACCTCAAGCAATCTTGTTTACACTGTTAAAGGTCTTACACTAGAATAAATATCACAGCAGTATTTAAAAAACTAGTGTCTTCTGAAACTTTAATTTGGCAATTTAACGACTTTTTTAAAGACATAAATAAGACCCTTCAATTTCTTTCTCAGACAAAACAGCATTGAGGCAATAGTAAATGGCATCATATATATAAACTCAGGAGATACAATGATAATTTTTAAACTCTATGAAGAAATTAACAAGTTATTTTATTAATGAAAATCTTATGGATAATTAACTGCTATTTAAACTACTTCTTAAAGGTAAAACATTTTCAGTAGATATTTATTAATTTCATATTTTTAAAGTTTAACGTGTATGTATACAAGCAATGTATTCTCATCTCAAAAAATCAAAATACATAAGAAGATCGTGTTCCGGTCTACTCTTGCCACTCCCTACTCTTCACAGAGATCATCTTTCCTTACCTTATGGTATCAGCATCCAGTGATTCTTTACACACAAATAAATACAAATGTTACATTCTTTCTTTCTTTCTTTTTTTATCTTTTTTTTATTTGTACCAGGGATCAAACTCACGACCTCGGGTTTGCCAAGCAGGCACTTACGCTGCAAATGTTACATTCTTTTTTTCCCGTTACTACAGTTTGGATCTGAAACATTCGCCGAAGGTCTAGGTGTTGAAATTTGACTCCAAGCCTGTGGTAATTTTAGGGAGACTTAGATCGTTTAGGATGGAAGACTTCAGTGGAAGAAAGTTGGGTGGCTGGGGATGTGTCCCCAAGGACATACTGGGACCCCGGGACACTCTGTCTTTGTGCTTCAGTTGACATTAGGAAAGCAGTCCCCTCTGACATTCTCCCCACGATGTCCTGTGCTCCCATGGATAAGGCTAACGCAACAGAGCCAACCTACTATCAACTACAAATGTGACTCAAAATAAACTCTTTCCTCTTTTTAACTCATTATTTCAGGTAGTTTGTCACAGTCACAGAAAGAGAACATACCTGTCTCTAAAAAAAATGAATGTATCCTCTGTCTTGCTATGCCTTTAAAGTATATTTTTAAATTTTTCCATATCCATGCCAAGAGTGTTACACATCACAGCATCCTGCCGTGAAGCTGTACCACAGGAGACAACCGGACTCCAAAGTCTAATTCCAGCTTAGCCCTTGTTAAAGGGACTCAGCCCTGAGACACAGGTCACACCGACCTAATCTAAGGTCACACTTGCACACTGTTGAACATTTTCTAACTTTCAGTAGAGGCGTCTATCTGTCACATAACTCAACCAGACAAGAAATCCAAGAGACATGAAAACTGGGCTGTGCAGAGCATGTATCACACTGCCATAAAAAGTTTTCTTCGATAAGGAAAGCGGCAAATGTATTGTGAGAATTCAAAATAACCACTGAGTCACCAGCTACAATGCTTTTGGATTCCACAAATTTTTTGTTTCAGTTTTTGACACTGGATGATATTTTCACAGTCTTCTTTCTTCTTCTCAATGGCATTTCATCATGATATCTCTTAACATGCTGGGATTCAATCATATAATTCTGGCTCTACAAAATGCTTACACTTGGAAGTAGGTCAAAAGCAGCTACATCTAAAATCATGAAAAACCTGATTTTGACAATTTTTGTCATCCAAGTTTCAATCTGCCCTATAAGAGATACAACTGAGATTTCAGACATTTTTTAAAATGCTATGAACCTATGAAGCACCATTTTAATGTTTTAATACCTCAGCTCACACTGTGTTTGTAAACATGACTTTTTAAATAGTTTTTGGACATTCTAGAAAATACAGCTCTGAATGCTACAACATAGGCACAGAGATCTGCCTGGAAAGCAGAACTTCCTGAGTGAGGTCTGGAAACACGCTGCATGGCAGAGACCCTGCAAACTGCACTGACCACACACTGCACTCTCTCCACAGCTCTCCGTCAGCAGAGGAAGCAGGAGAGGCCTGGACTGAGCGTCCACGCAGAGTCCTGGGAATGTCAGAGGGCCCCACCTGTCCTGCTGAATGGTGAAACAAGAACACAGCAAAGAAGCAACAGGTACACCCAGCTGTGGGCGCATCATACCTTCTTTGAAAGAGCTAAAGAGAAGAGAGCAAGGTATTTGAAAGATGTTGCTTTTGTAAGTAAAAGAAAAGGCAAAATCACTCACTTCGAAATTATATTTTCTCATCCTAGTGTATCAAATGATCTTAGCCTCCCTCAGTTGAGTAATGCTTGACACAATTTTAGAACTGGAAGAGCTTTCTTAGTAATTCCAATAGTTTCCCGTAGAGTATTTCTAACATACTTGGAACACACCCCCCTCCCGCCCTTGGCCTTCCTCACTCCTATAGTTTCACATGGAATAGGAGCCTCAATACTTATTAATATGCTTTGTTCATATCCATCCTCCATTCATAAAGTACTTTTAAAACTCGGTCTACTCTGTATTTCTCTGAATGGCCAATATGCAGAAAAATATCAGAGCGCTAGCTTTGAAAGACCAAAACAGGAGTGAAATCTCAAACATAAGTCATGACTATGAACCCTATCTTTCTTTTGGAAACACATGAAGGCTTTTCTCTCTTTGCCTAGCTTTGTGACATGGCTCTTTATACATGCCAAGGCCTATCCAAGAAAACCACAAAAAAGTTCTATGAGTCTCATGAAAAATTCAATCAGGCAGTTTTTAAACCATGCCAGATAAATAGTAATGCAGCTTAGTTTTACATGCAAAATGAAGTCTAAAATGATTTTTTAGTTTTCCAATAAGACAGTGTAGAATTCAAAATCTTATTCTGAGAAAGGAAGGAGAAAAAGTAAAATGTACAATGCAAAATCACACAATATCATTTATACTTAATTTTTTTGTATCAGTCTAACTTTCAGAACAGTATTTAGCATCAGTTATATATATATACTCAATGGATATTTTGTCTCAAAAATAAAAAAATTCTATTTTTATTTTTTGCTGTGTAAAGACCTATGATTATCATTATTTTAAGATTTATAATCTTTGTAAGTTTAGAATCTTTAAGAAAGCAAAATAACTAAGAAAACTATCAAATTCAATTTAAAGTACACTCTGAATGTATTTACTTTCTTTCTGTGCTTAAGACCTAGAATGTACTCGAAGGATGAGTAAAGTCAAAATTTTGCTCCGGGCTGGCTTGAGAATATTTCCTGCTGTCTCTGACTATCATTTGATCTATCTCTAAAATGAAGACATTGGACCAAAAAATACCTGATATCCTACCGTCTCTAAAACTGAATCTGTGTTACATAGTTACACATCTCAGAATGTGATTCTTGCAGCATTAGTTATTTACCTACTCGACCTCCCTCCCCTAGAAATCAAACAGCAGATGCTACAAGTTTCCTCTGAGGTCTTCAACATCACTGCATAAATTTAACAATAACAAAAACAGTGTAGATAACAATAATCCAACTTGTCAATTGTTAATGAATCCAAATAGCACACAGGGACGTAAACACGTGAAAATGTGAAGCCAGTAAATTTCAGATTCCGAGAGAAGCTGATGCAAGTAGCAGGAAGGCTGCTCCTAAAGACAGGGACTCTGAGAGCTCAGATTTTCCAGAACAGTGAGTAGGAGGTTCTTTACAGAGTTCAGGTGCTCATGGACTATGACCTTTTTTTAATTAAGTGCATATCACATAAACTAATTTTTGAAGGAAACACCTGCTAATTCAAAACAAGAATATTAACTGGCATTAGAGAGAGGCTCCTGTGACAGCTGCACTGGACTGTCAACTGGACTGGCTTGAGACACACACACAGGATTAGTGCAGTACACTTCTGGATGTGTCTCCTGGGCCATGAGGTCTGACCTTGGAGACTGTATCTGGCCCCTGACATCTTGCTCTCTCCTGCTGTCCCTTGTTCTGCTTCCTGGCTGCCATGGGTTGAGGAGCCTCCCTCTGCCAGGCCCTCCTACCATGCCACTTCCACCTTGAAGCCCACTGACCATGGACTGAACTCTCGGAAAGCACGAGCTGAATAAATAGCTCCTCCTTTAAACTGCAGGTATCAGACATTTTGTTCCAACAATGGGAATGGTAACTAACACAGCTTCCCAGAAGCTAACAAAATATATACAGCATACATAACCAGTGGATGATAAATTGTTTTATGCTACCTTTCTGCTCTTAGAAAATAAGAAAACAAATGGAATGAATGAAACACATAGTTTGCATTAAATATCAATAAGTGATAATAGGTAGAGCACATGTGTTAAATGTAGTAATAAAGATATAAGAGACACCTACAAGCTAAACATTTATGATATACCAAACAGATTAAATGAAATAAAGTACTCCCAGTATTATATTTCAAGAGTGCTCAATACTCTCGAAGTCTTAATTCAGCTACTCAGTGGTAAAAATTCATCCTTTGCCTAAAGGATGAAAATAAAACACAGAGCTCAGCAAGCTGAGATGTACAGCTGTGGCCAATGGACCTGCCCCTGTGTCCCTAAATCAGCCAGCAGGTGTCACCGGCCCTGCAAGAGTCTGACTAGTGGTCCCTTAGTGTAACCTCCCACCCCTGACCCTCACAACCACAGCAAAACTGGGGAAGGCTGCTATGGAGGAGAAGGAGACAGGAAGTAGGAATATTGCTTCTTCCGGTGCTCAGCCTGTTCACAGTATGTCGGAATGTGCTTCCTTACTCTCCCTTTCCCCTTTCCTTCTCACCGCGTGTTAGACTGGTTTCACACACCGGGGAGCTCGGGTTTCTCAACCTAGACTGTGAGTCTTTCTGTCTGAGGGCCTTTGGGATAGGAAATGTGCTGGTAATGTCTCGGAGGTTGCTGTTGCCACCTCCCACGTAATGTCCCTGCAGGCCAGTAGCATCTGGAAGAGCGGCTGGTGTGGATTCCAAGCAGGAAATCCGAGTGGGAGAAGCCTGTGCTTCGCTCTCTGTCTCTGCTGGGTTTCACTCACCTGGTGTCAGCCAGAGTTGCTCGTGCCACTGCCCAGGCCACAACGAATGCTGCTGGAAACCCTGTCATCAGAAAAAAATTCAGAGACCATATTGCATTTAGGACTAAGAGTTTTTTCCTGTATTCGTCACACGTTGTAGTGACATACAATTAGCAGCTGACACAACTGTATTTGGAACTAAACGTCCAAAACTGGGGGGACTGTCGACCATGAGAATTCTAGTGCTGGTTTACTGGGATCATTCAACATGGATCTGGGTCTGTCTGCCCACTTTGTCAACCAGTGACAGCAGAGACAAGCCCGAAAGTGCAGTTTTGTTTTTTGGGTTTGTTTGCATTTTTTTTTTTTTTGCTTTTCTTTCTTTAATCTTTTATCGTTTAACATATTTGTTGTCTTTTTTGTTGTCTTTTTCTTCATTGATTGTTCTTGTTTTTTATATGAGAGAACATCATTTCCAGACTTTTTCTTATTTTTTTCTGTTCTTATTTCTGCTTCTCCCTTATTTCTCTCCCTCCTGTCTTCTTCACCAGTTCCCAAAACTTGCATAAGCTTCCTTTCTCCATTTGCCTTCCTACTTATACCTTTCTCCTCTTTTCTTTCTCTATTTTTCCCTAACCCATTTTAAATTTTCACTGTGAAGGTAAAATTGCCAAATTAAGGGGATATATGACTGTAAAAATATAGTTTGTATTTTACATTTTGTTACATATCTATGAATCATCTTCATACAGTTGAAGGTTGAAAATTAATAGTTACCACAGTTTCTCATTTTCTTGGGTGTGTTTGATGATATTTTTATTACATATTATACTATTATAGCCAAGATGACATACTCATTCTAATCAGTTGTTTCTCTTTGTATGCCAAGCCTAAAATTGCCTGAGGATTAAAACAATACTATGGGCCAGTGCCAAAGAACAAAGGGCTAGACCAAACAAGCAGCAATTTCACATCCCCAATAAATTGAATAGGTAAGATTTTGAAACAGATTCAAAATCCAAAAGCCAGCAAGGCTGGAAGGCATCTGAGAAGTAGTCATGTCCTAAGGCATCTTGATGCTAGCAATAAAGATGATAAACAGTTTACAAGCATGACACAGAAATTACACTGGAAAAAAATAGAAAATGAAAAGACACAGAGTCAAGATGTAACTCAGACTTCAAGCTTGCCAAAGATAAACCCAGTGAGCAATGAGGCGGCACAACTCGAAAGACACCCACCTGGACTCTCTGATGTGGTAAAGGTAGAAGTAGCAAAACAAATGAATAAGGCCTTAGGAAAAAAAATCAAATCAGAAATAACTTCTCAGATAACTTCAGAGATGGTGACCAAATGAGGGACATAATTAGTGACTCTAGAGAAGATACAGATTTTAAAAAAACAACAGAGAAGTTTAGAAAAATGCTGGAAACCATGAATGTCCAACATAGGAAAGAAATAGAATCCATAAAGCAACTTCAGTCAGATATCCAGGAACTTAAAAATTCTATTGAAAATACATAAAGTAGAATGAATCAATGTGAAGACAAAAATCAGATCTAAAAGACAAGACTATAATTAGCAATCATGAAAAGAAAAATTTCTTAAAAATAGCAGGGGACCACAAAATATCAACCCAAACTGTGCAAAGAAAAATAACGTAAGATTGATCAGAATCAATAACAAACCAGAAGATAGAGCAAATGACATTAACAAAAACTGTTTATGTAAGTAATAGCAGAACATTACCCAAGCATGGAAAACCAATTTGACATTCAAATAAGTGAAGTATATACAACTACAAATTAGCTATGATCAAAAAAA